>CM016565.1:19810390-19938974 GCA_003412495.2 Echium plantagineum
CCCATTGTTCATTGTTGACCCGCCCCCCCCCCAACTTTCTGCAACCTGCTAGGATTCGCCCCCCTCCCCCACCCCACCCTCCCACAAAACTCTTAACCCTTTGTAGTTATTTACAAAGGGAACATTATACGTTTGACTACTTGAATACATTGTTCTTAATTGGAAAATATTTTTTGTTTAATATCAGTTGGAAGTTTTTGACTTATCTGAAAATGACCCCAATGACGTCACAAAAAAATGTGAAGCATTGTGTACATTAAGAAAAATCATTGGAAGAGACTAATTGACTGTATAGTAAAATTCGGCCTTATTCTCTTAGAACATACTATATTTCAATATATGAAATAATTCATTTATTATTATCATTTCTATTCTCCTCTTCATAAAATTTTATTGCACATCACAGGATATTGCGAGAGGATTCAAATTAACCTCAAACAATATAATGGTTCTCCTTAATTGTTGGCACCACGAATATGCACCACCCCTAAATCAAAGATGTTAAGTAATTTAAAAATCTATATACACATAATAAAGCATGTAATAAGTCAGGTTGCCATTTTCTATATTATCAAGCATTTGAATAATTTGGGTAGCTATCAAAAAATAAAATTACATTACTTATACAATGGCTGGTCAAAGAAGAATGCTTGTTGGTATTTTTGCAACCCTTTTAATATTTGTTGTGCCGTTTTTGAAGCAATGCTGAAAAAAATATCATGGTTAAAGGGAGTGTTGGTCAAGTTGATCTCCCCCTATCTATTGCTACTGTTGAAAAAGATACCTTAGACAGATCTAGCACCGCAATTCCATAGAGGTTGTCGTAAAGAAGACCTGTGCCGACAAGGCCGTAAACTCCTATAAATCAACGAAGATCATTTTCTTTCAAAAAGGTCAACAGTTACAAGACTTCCACACAAATATAGAGAATGATATAAATCATTAACTAATAGTGGATGTCTATCATCTAGAAATAAATATGGAGGACTAAATGTTGTAGTTAGTGTCTACGTTGTTATTGAGATTACCTTGTAAAATAAATCGACCACTCATGTATTATGTTGAACACACGCTCAATAAACATCTCTTCCTCAACTATTTTGTTCTCACATCCTCTAAATATCATATTTCTAATTATTGTACAACGCAAACATGTTTTAATATAGAAAACGAGAAAATCATGTACGAGTGTTCTTGAGATGTTGCATAGTGAGCATTTAGTTTTATCAGAAAAGTAAGTGGAAATGGGTAAAATTGCAGATGTTTGATTTTAATATTATTGCACGACCAAGTTATGTCGTGTTACAAATACACACTTGAAAAGTCCAATTACCCTTCCCACCTTTCTTTCTCCCCCTTCTTTGTATTTCAATTAAACAAAAACACCACCATGTACCAATACTCAACGACCAAAAACCACTCGCTCCACCACCTACCTGGGGCGGACCTAGAGGGGGGGTAGGGGGGGCACCGGCCCCCCTTAGGTCTTTCGATTTCGTTATATATTGTATACTTTTTGAGATTTTTTTTGATATCTAAAATAAAAGTGTATGTAAACTAAGTAAAAGTCTAGCATAGTTTGGTTAGGAGCTTCCTTTAAAGGGTGGAGGTCATGGGTTCAAGTCCTCCAAGACACATTTATAACACAATTTTGAACTTTTGTTCATTTTTAAACACTTTTTCTTTAAAATTTTGGCCCACCCTATTTAATTTTTTTTCAAAGTTTCCTCCCCCTCCTTTAAATTTATTCAAAGTTGCCCCCCCCCTTTATTTTCATCCTGGTTTCGCCCCTGCCACCTACATCACCACTACGACCACCAACCGCCTTTCAACTTCAATCCAGTAAACCACCACAACTCACCACCTTTCTTCTTCAATTCACCGAACCACCCACCATTTTTTTCTTCTTCAATCCAAAAAACCGCCACAATCAACATCTATTAACCAACCAACCACACCCGTGTCTTGGTCGGAATCGCCCTCACCACCCCCACCCCTTGTTCATTGTTGACCCCCCCCCCCCCCCCCCCCCAACTTTCCGCAAGCTGCTAGGATTCGCCCCCCACCCCCAAAACTTTTATTACCCTCTATAATTATTTACAAAGGGAACATTATACGTTTGACTATTGAATACATTGTTTTTAATGGAAAATATTTTTTGTTAATATAATCAGTTGGAATTTTTTGACTTATCTTGAAAATGACCCCAATGACGTCACAAAAAAAATGTGAAGCATTGTGTACATTAAGAAAAAATCATTGGAAGAGAACTAATTGATAGTATAGTAAAATTCGACCTTATTATCTTAGAAACATACTATATTTCAATATATGAAATAATATCATTTATTTATTATCATTTACTATTCTCCTCTCTTCATAAAATTTTTATTGCACATCACAGAATATTGCGAGAGGATTCAAATTAACCTCAAACAATATATATGGTTCTCCTTAATTGTTGGCACCACGAATATGCACCACCCCTAAATCAAAGATGTTAAGTAATTTAAAAATCTATATACACATAATGAAGCATTGTAATAAGTCAGGTTGCCATTTTCTATATTATCAAGCATTTGAATAATTTGGGTAGCTATCAAAAAATAAAATTACATTACTTATACAATGGCTGGTCAAAGAAGAATGCTTGTTGGTGTTTTTGCAACCCTTTTAATATGTTGTGCCGTTTTTGAAGCAAATGCTGAAAAAAATATCATGGTAAAGGGAGTGTTGTTGGTCAAGTTGATCTCCCCATATCTCTTGCTACTGTTGAAAAGATATCATTAGACAGATCTAGAGTACCCGCAATTCCATAGAGGTTGTCGTAAAGAAGACCTGTGCCGACAAGGCCGTAAACTCCTATAAATCAACCGAAGATCATTTTCTTTCAAAAAAGGTCAACAGTTACAAGACTTCCACACAAATATATTAGAAATGATATAAATCATTAACTAATAGTGGATGTCTATCATCTAAAAATAAATATGGAGGACTAAATGTTGTAGTTAGTGTCTACGTTGTTATTGAGATTACCTTGTAACATTATAAATCGACCACTCATGTATTATGTTGAACACACGCTCAATAAAATATCTCTTCCTCAACTATTTTGTTCTTCACATCTCTCTAAATATCATATTATTTTCTTAATTATTGTACAACGCAAACATGTTTTAGTAATTATGAGAAAACGAGAAAATCATGTACGAGCGTTCATTGAGATGTTGCATAGTGAGCATTTAGTTTATCAGAAAAGTCAGTGGAAATGGGTAAAATTGCAGAGGTTTGATTTTAATATTAACTTGCACGACCAAGTTATGTCGTGTTAGCTCAAATACACCTTGAAAAGTCCAAATTACCCCTCCCACCTTTCGTTCTCCCCCTTCTTTATATTTCAATTAACAAAACACCACCATGTACCAATACTCAACGACCAAAAAACCACTCGCTCCACCACCTACCTGGGGCGGACCTAGAGGGGGGGTAGGGGGGCACCGGCCCCCCCTAGGTTTTTCGATTCGTTATATATTGTATACTTTTTTGGGATTTTTTTTGATATCTAAAATAAAAAGTGTATGTAAACTAAGTAAAAGTCTAGCATAGTTGGTTAGGAGCTTCCTTTAAAGGGTGGAGGTCATGGGTTCAAGTCCTCCAAGACACATTTATTAATACCAATTTTGAACTTTTGTTCATTTTTAACACTTTTTCTTTAAAATTTGGGCCCACCCCTATTTAATTTTTTTCAAAGTTTCCCCCTCCTTTAAATTTATTCAAAGTTGGCCCCCCCTTTATTTTCATCCTGGTTTCGCCCCCACCTACATCACCACTACGACCACCAACCGCCTCTCAACTTCAATCTAGTAAACCACCACAACTCACCACCTTTCTTCTTCAATTCACCGAACCACCCACCATTTTTTCTTCTTCAATCCAAAAAACCGCCACAATCAACCTCTATTAACCAACCAACCACACCCGTGTCTTGGTCGGAATCGCCCTCACCCCCACCCCTTGTTCATTGTTGACCCCCCCCCCCCAACTTTCCGCAAGCTGCTAGGATTCGCCCCCCACCCCACAAAACTCTTATTACCCTCTGTAGTTATTTACAAAGGGAACATTATACGTTTGAGTACTTGAATACATTGTTCTTAATTGGAAAATATTTTTTGTTAATATAATCAATTGGAATTTTTTGACTTATCTTGAAAATGACCCCAATGACGTCACAAAAAAATGTGAAGCATTGTGTACATTTAAGAAAAAATCATTGGAAGAGACTAATTGACAGTATAGTAAAATTCGACCTTATTCTCTTAGAAACATACTATAATTTTAATATATGAAATAATATCATTTATTTATTATCATTTACTATTCTCCTCTCTTCATAAAATTTTATTGCACATCACAGAATATTGTGAGAGGATTCAAATTAACCTCAAACAATATATATGGTTCTCCTTAATTGTTGGCACCACGAATATGCACCACCCCTAAATCAAAGATGTTAAGTAATTTAAAATCTATATATACACATAATGAAGCATTGTAATAAGTCAGGTTGCCATTATCTATATTATCAAGCATTTGAATAATTTGGGTAGCTATCAAAAATTAAAATTACATTACTTATACAATGGCTGGTCAAAGAAGAATGCTTGTTGGTATTTTTGCAACCCTTTTAATATGTTGTGCCGTTTTTGAAGCAAATGCTGAAAAAAATATCATGGTTAAAGGGAGTGTTGTTGGTCAAGTTGATCTCCCCATATCTCTTGCTACTGTTGAAAAGATATCAATAGACAGATCTAGAGTACCGCAATTCCATAGAGGTTGTCGTAAAGAAGACCTGTGCCGACAAGGCCGTAAACTCCTATAAATCAACCGAAGATCATTTTCTTTCAAAAAAGGTCAACAATTACAAGACTTCCACACAAATATATTAGAAATGATATAAATCATTAACTAATAGTGGATGTCTATCATCTAGAAATAAATATGGAGGACTAAATGTTGTAGTTAGTGTCTACGTTGTTATTGAGATTACCTTGTAACATTATAAATCGACCACTCATGTATTATGTTGAACACACGCTCAATAAAATATCTCTTCCTCAACTATTTTGTTCGTCACATCTCTTTAAATATCATATTATTTTCTAATTATTTTACAACGCAAACATGTTTTAGTAATTATGAGAAAACGAGAAAATCATGTACGAGTGTTCATTGAGATGTTGCATAGTGAGCATTTAGTTTTATCAGAAAAGTCAGTGGAAATGGGTAAAATTGCAGAGGTTTGATTTTAATATTAACTTGCACGACCAAGTTATGTCGTGTTAGCTCAAATACACCTTGAAAAGTCCAAATTACCCTTCCCACCTTTCTTTCTCCCCCTTCTTTCTATTTCAATTAACAAAAACACCACCATGTACCAATACTCAACGACCAAAAACCACTCGCTCCACCACCTACCTGGGGCGGACCTAGAGGGGGGGTAGGGGGGGCACCGGCCCCCCCTAGGTCTTTCGATTTCGTTATATATTGTATACTTTTTTGGGATTTTTTTTGATATCTAAAATAAAAAGTGTATGTAAACTAAGTAAAAGTCTAGCATAGTTGGTTAGGAGCTTCCTTTAAAGGGTGGAGGTCATGTGTTCAAGTCCTCCAAGACACATTTATTAACACAATTTGAACTTTTGTTCATTTTTAACACTTTTCTTTAAAATTTTGGCCCACCCCTATTTAATTTTTTTCAAAGTTTCCCCCTCCTTTAAATTTATTCAAAGTTGGCATCCCCCTTTATTTTCATCCTGGTTTCGGCCCTGCCACCTACATCACCACTACGACCACCAACCGCCTCTCAACTTCAATCCAGTAAACCACCACAACTCACCACCTTTCTTCTTCAATTCACCGAACCACCCACCATTTTTTCTTCTTCAATTCAAAAAACCGCCACAATCAACCTCTATTAACCAACCAACCACACCCGTGTCTTGGTCGGAATCGCCCTCACCCCCACCCCTTGTTCATTGTTGACCCCCCCCCCCCCAACTTTCCGCAAGCTGCTAGGATTCGCCCCCCACCCCACAAAACTCTTATTACCCTCTGTAGTTATTTACAAAGGGAACATTATACGTTTGACTACTTGAATACATTGTTCTTAATTGGAAAATATTTTTTGTTAATATAATCAATTGGAATTTTTTGACTTATCTTGAAAATGACCCCAATGACGTCACAAAAAAATGTGAAGCATTGTGTACATTTAAGAAAAAATCATTGGAAGAGACTAATTGACAGTATAGTAAAATTCGACCTTATTCTCTTAGAAACATACTATAATTTCAATATATGAAATAATATCATTTATTTATTATCATTTACTATTCTCCTCTCTTCATAAAATTTTATTGCACATCACAGAATATTGCGAGAGGATTCAAATTAACCTCAAACAATATATATGGTTCTCCTTAATTGTTGGCACCACGAATATGCACCACCCCTAAATCAAAGATGTTAAGTAATTTAAAAATATATATATACACATAATGAAGCATTGTAATAAGTCAGGTTGCCATTATCTATATTATCAAGCATTTGAATAATTTGGGTAGCTATCAAAAATTAAAATTACATTACTTATACAATGGCTGGTCAAAGAAGAATGCTTGTTGGTATTTTTGCAACCCTTTTAATATGTTGTGCCGTTTTTGAAGCAAATGCTGAAAAAAATATCATGGTTAAAGGGAGTGTTGTTGGTCAAGTTGATCTCCCCATATCTCTTGCTACTGTTGAAAAGATATCATTAGACAGATCTAGAGTACCGCAATTCCATAGAGGTTGTCGTAAAGAAGACCTGTGCCGACAAGGCCGTAAACTCTTATAAATCAACCAAGATCATTTTCTTTCAAAAAAGGTCAACAGTTACAAGACTTCACACAAATATATTATAATTGATATGAATCAATTACTAATAGTGGATGTCTATCATCTAGAAATAAAGATGGAGGAGTAAATGTTTTATTCAGCGTCTACATTGTTATTGAGATTACCTTGTAACCTTAAAATCGACAACTCATGTATTATGTTGAACACCCTCAATAAAATGTCTCTTCATTAACTATTTTGTTCTTCATTTCTCCCTAAATATCATATTATTTTCTAGTTATTTTACAACGTAAACATGTATTAGTAATTATGACAAAACGAGAAAATCATGTACGAGTGTTCATTGATGTTAAGAGTGGAACCTCATAGACTCTTAAAATGGTATCATGAGCCAAGCACGAGTTAATGAGGCACGTGGAACCCCGCTGATGTTGTTCCGGCAAGTAATTCCGGCGAGGAAAATTCTACCGACGATTGGGTTACACGTGAGGGAGAGTGTTAAGATGCATACCCACATAATGAAGCATTGTAATAATTCAGGTTGCCATTTTCTATATTATCAAGCGTTTGAATAATTTGGGCAGCTATCAAAAAATAAAGTTACATTACTTATACAATGGCTGGTCAAAGAAGAATACTTGTTGGTCTTTTTGCAACCCTTTTAATATGTTGCGCCGTTTTTTAAGGAAATGCTGAAAAACATATCATGGTTAACGAGCGTGGTGCTGATCAACTTGCTCTCCCCATATCTCTTGCTAATGTTCACAAGACATTACACGGAGCACCGCAATTCCACAGAGGTTGTCGTAAAGAAGACCTGTGTCGACAAGGCCGTAAACTCCTATAAATCAACAGAAGATCATTTTCTTTCAAAAAGGTCAACAGTTAAAAGACTTTCACACAAATATATTAAAATTGATATGAATCATTAACTATTAGTGGGTGTCTATCATCTAGAAATAAAGATGGAGGAGTAAATGTTGTAGTCAGTGTCTACGTTATTATTGAGATTACCTTGTAACCTTAAAATCGACAACTCGTGTATTATGTTGAACACGCTCAATCAAATATCTCTTCATCAATTATTTTGTTCTTCACTTCGCCATAAATATCATGTTATTTTCTAGTTTAGTTATAAAGAAAACATGTATTAGTAATTCTTAGAAAATGACAAAATCAAATACGAGTGTTCATTGAGCTTTTATATAGTGAGCATTTAGTTGTGTTAGATAAGTGAGAGGAAATTGGTTAAATTTCAGAGGTTTGATTTCAATAGTAACTTGCACCGCCAAGTTAATTTTTTTAGGTCAAATACTCTTTAGAAAGTCTGAATTACTCCTTCCACCTTTCTTCTTCCCCTTCTATCTACTTCAATTTACAAAACCACCACCATGCATCAACCTTTAACAACCGTCTCCACCACCTACATAACCACTACAACCACCCACCAACTCTCTTTTTCAATCCACAAAACCACTACCACCTTTCCTCTTCAATTTACCAAACGACAACCACCAAACTACCCACCATTTATCTACATCAATTCAAAAAACTTCCACAATCTACCCCAAACCACCAACCACCCACCCCGTGTCCTGCTCAATAGGATTGGTTTCACACTAAAAACCGATTATCCGAACTGAAAACTTCCGTAACGATAAATACTGGGTTGAGTTTTCTTTCATTTGGACACCCAGACCTTGCTAACTCTTTCTTTTAACTTTTTTAAATAAATGTACTATAGAAAGACATTGATGAACAAAATGATTATAAAGATACTCTAATATTTAGAAATTTGTATTTTTTATGAAAGTACAAATGTAATCTAGTATAAATATAAATGTACTCTACATACATTTATAAATTTTTACTTTGATTGGTTAATTCTTGTTAATATCGGTTACTTCAATTGATGATGGTCAACCGTCAATCAACCTCGACCAACTCCAATGATCGACAGTTATGAATATTTAAGAAAATTTGCACGAGTTAGTATTGTGTTCATATTAGCACAAGATGAAATTTCCATACACACCAAACTCATGTTACCCTTGGCCATGTATGAGTTAACAAAGAAAACCTTATATCTATGTTTACAATGAAAACAATATGCAAATGGAAAGGTTTTATTAACGCAATATCTTGAAATTGTTTGACTCATCTTGAAAATGACCTTAAAAACGAGACGACCTAAAGAAATTCAAGGCATAATGGTCAAATTTTTTTATAGGAAACTCACTCAGATATTCTAATCCGATTACATAGTTAGTAAAACTAATATAGTCTTTTTTCTCTTAAAAATATTTAGGCTTAATTTCATCTGGGCAACTGAACTTTATGAACTTTTCCAAATAGATACTTGATAACCTTTTCATCCCAAGTAGGCATTTGGACCCTAAATTTGGCACCTGAACTTTCATTTTTTACAATTTTCTTAATTTCTCAAATTATTTATTTTAGATGAAGGACAAATTAGTCAACACTATAAAACTAACTCAAGTACTTTTAATCTCTAACCCACTCTCAACACAACTCCCATTTAACCCCGCCCCCATACATATCTAATTCAAAACACTTTTGAACTTCCATCATCTTCTTCATTTCATCAACCCAACACAAATGAAATTTTTCACTCACGACACAACCGAAAAAAATGTCTGGAAGTCAAGATAGTTGCTCAAGTTACGCAGATTGAATAAACTGGTGGTTGCTGTAGGGTGTGCTTCAACTGGTGATACTTCAGCTGCTTTATCTGCCTACTATGCTATGGCTGGGATCCCCAGTATAGTATTCTTGCTTGCTAATAACATTTCTATGGCTCAATTGGTTCCACTTATAGCGAATGGTGCATTTGTGTCGAATAATGACACTGATTTTGATGGGTGTATGCAGCTGCTTCGTGAGGTCACGGCTGAGTTGCCTATTTATTTGGCAAATTCGATGAATAGTTTGAGGCTGGAAGGGCAAAAGCCTGCCGGCATTTTCTTATTTCATAGTGTGAACTGTCAACTAGTAATGGCACCTCAACTATTCTGAAAAATTTTGTCTCTAAGAAGTCATATTTTCAATATGACTAACTTGCCCCTGGGTTAAGGAATTTTTAAATGTCAAAAATATGAGAAATTAAGAAAATTGTGAAAAACGAAAGTTCATGTACCAATTTTGTGGTACAGGTGCCTACTTGAGATAAAAAGGTCATCAGGTGCCTATTTGAGAAAGTTCATAAAGTTCAGGTGCCCAGTGAAGCTGACTGAGTCAAAGTCAAAACAGAATTAAGTGTCATCATGGACACTTTGAATTAATATTTAGTATTTATGTTGAATAAGAGCCGTTGAAGCTGACTGAGTCAAAGTCAAGACAAAATTAAGTGTTATCATGGACATTTTGACTTAGTATTTACTACAATTTACTAAGTATGAGTTTTATTTGCATTTCATTTGTATTTTGGAGGCTATATATAGGCCTTAAACTTCAATAAAATGTGCAGCAGATTAGTGCACTATATTTGCATCTATTGAGTATATTATTTGGGTGTTTCTAAATCAATTGAGTGTATTCTGATCCACATTGTATCAATCGAGTAGCAATCTCTTCACCCAGATAAAATTAAGCCAAATATTTATAATTTCATTATGTAAAACGATATCATATTATATGTTACCTCAAATTCTCTATCCTTCATAGAATGCTATTGTAATTCGTACATCATCAGAATATTACGGAACAATTCAATTTAACCTCAAACATTTTATACGGTTCTCCTTAATGATTTAACACTATACGTAAACTAAAAAAAAAAGATGTTAGGTAATTTCAAACTATGTATATATAGAAAGTTAGGCATTGTAATAGTTTCGTTTGCCATTATCAAACATTTGAATAATTTGGTTTATTTGCTATCAAAAAATAAAACTACATTACCTACATATATAATGGGTAGCCAAAAAACAATGCTTGCTGGTTTTTTTGTAACTCTATTAATATGTTATGCTTTTTTTGAAGCAAATGCTGAAAAACATATCAATAATGGAGATCTTGTTTCTGGCGATGAAGAGCATGACTGGTCTCCTGTTACAAAAAAGAACCCAGGTGAAGCCAACTATTACACGAGAGGTTGTGAAAAAGAAAACGATTGTCGACAGGATCGTAAACTCCTATAAAACATTTCAAGAGAAAATTATTCTTAAAAAAAAGATCAACAATTATAAAACTTACCCACAAATATATCAATAACATTTATTAGTATTTGTGAAAAATCTAAAGATGAAAAATTGTATGCGTATTCATTGAAAACATTGTATAATGATGAGCATTTAGTTGTTTTAGAGAAGCTGGCACGCGATCATTGTTATCCCGTAATTTATTTCGGGTTCATTATATTTCTCTTTAAGACCTCAAATATATTTAGTCGGCTTTAATGTATGTTAGTCTTGTGGCAGATTACCTATTTTGGTAACATATTATATTTCCATGAAAGAATTATGTTTCTAATTGGTATTGAATTCTTGGGATGAAAAATTTGGACATGTGTCAATCAATTATCATGCTACATGGCTAGCTTACATGACTTTCTAAGCTTCACCAAACATATTCTACATTTCTCTACTTTATCTATACACGTGAATTACATAAGACAAATAACTAATTAAATAAACAACAAATATGAAATTATAAAATTAAAAAGAGCTAATTGCATGAATGGTCCCAGATAGTGGGTCTGGGTTGCAGTTTGGTCCCCTATAGTTGACGAGTTGCAGTTTAGTCCCCGATGATAACAAAAATGTTGCATTTTGGTCCCCAGACGGTTAGTTCCGTTAAGTAATTGACATTTTCACTATTTTTTGGGGTGAAATTATAATTATCAAACATTTTTGGGACCCATTTTTCACTTTAATTATAAGGACGGATAAGAATCAAATGTACATCGGATTATTCGAATACGACGAGTGACTGTTCGTATTCGAAGCGTGACGAATTCGAATCGAGCACGAACGTTAAAATAATATTATACTTAAATTCGAATACAAATTTAAATTATATCATTTTAGATTCGACATTCGCGAATATATACGATTAATTATTCGTATATGGTTCATATTCAATGTTGGATGCGTATTTGGAACTCGCATTCGATATTCGTTTGAGGACTCGTACTTGATATTGACATGCATATTCGACAGTATTCGAATCATATTCGATATTTGGATTTTTTTAACAAATAACAATATTTAAAGAGATAAATAATAAATTATCAAAAAAATTGAAATTTGGAACTAATAATTACAAATGACAAAAATTCAGAAGTCTTAACACCAAATTTTCATATTATCATCCAGCCCCCAAATCATATTATCATCCAGTACCCAAATTTTGAGATTACAAAATTCAAAAGTCTAACACCAAATTCTCAGATTATCATTGTTAAGATGCACACCCATATCAGATATTGGTGTTCTCCCGAGTTAATATATAAGATTCTAGGCTACTCCCTCTATTGTCAATTGGTTTTAGAGTGGAACCCCACAAACTCTTATCATGGTATCAGAGCCAGCCCGAGTTATTGAGGCACATGTAACCCCGCCGATGTTGTTCCGGCAATTTATGCCGGCATGAAAAAAATTCCGCCGATGATTGGGTTACATGTGAGGGGGAGTGTTAAGATGCACACCCACATCGAATATCGGTGTCCTCCCGGATTAATATATAAGATTCTGGACTACTTCCTCTATTGCCAATGGGTTTTAGAGTGAAACCCCATAGACTCTTATCAATCATCCAAAGAGGTAATTGCTGAAATAATTCTAATAAGTGGGTGTTCGTTGCACTTTAGTCCTAGTAAGTGGGACGGATGCACAAATGGTCCCTAATAATGTCTAACGGGTGCGGAAATAGTCCTTATTTTAACGAATCCGTTAGTTTCTAATGTTTTTAATATTTTTAAGGTCAAAATTGAGGCAATTTTGTAATTTTTAAGAATTATGGGATCCAAAAGAAACATATATTATATTTAAACCCAAATGTTAAATGTCTAAGTAAAACTAGGGGTGGAAATGGAATTAACAACATATACTCCCTCCATCCCAAATTGTTTGTCTACTTTCTATTTTTGTAGTCAAATTTCGAAAATTTTGATCATGAATTCTCATTAGCCGATAAGATATAATATAGTCATATTGGATCTTATTGTATTCGTCTCAATGTATATATATTTTTGAAATATCAACTTCTTATAATTTTTACGCTTGTAGAATTAGAAATATTTAATAAGGTTGAAGTTGTGTCTCGTAGACCGTGAAAGTTAAAATGGGACAAATAATTTGGGAAGGAAGGAGTAGTAAAATTATGAAACCCAACCCTTATTTATGTTCTTTACTGCCTCCATTCACGTTCGTACCTCTGCAGCCCATCTTCAACGCAGGGGCGAAACTAGGGGGGGACGAGGGGGGGCGCTCGTCCCCCTAAATTTTTCGGTATCGTTTATTTTATATACGATTTTTTTGAATTTTTGTGATATATATAATAAAAAATGTTAACAAACCAAGTGTAAGTGTAACTTAGTTGGTTAGTTCCTTCCTCCAAAAGGTAGAGGTCATGGGTTCAAGCCTTGTTAGCTTCATTTTTAACAATTTTTCGGTACTTTTAACTATTTTTTATTTATTTTCGCCCCCCCTTAATTTTTTTCCCAAAATTCGCCCCCCCTTGATTTTCATCCTGGTTTCGCCCCTGCTTCAACGTACATATCAAGCAATCCCTCCTCCCCTACAACCCATCCTCATCCTCCTCTTGTTGATCCACTTCGGTCATCGCGCCTCTTCATCGACGAAAGCTTGCAATATTATGTATGCAGATCTATTTTAATAAAAAAATTATAATTGAGATTAATTGTTTAAATTATTTTCTATGGTTTTCAAAATTGAGTTCTTCAAGAATAAATGTAGAGATTGTTTATAGTTTATGAATTTGTACAGAGTTTGATCTTAGTTTTTGCTGAATCTGTTCATATTTTTTGTTCATTTTGGTTTTAATTGTTTTTTAATGTTTCTTAACAAAAGTTGTCCGAAATTTTGATTTACTTTGAAAATTCCGGAATACCAAGCTTGAATTTCAATATGTACTTTGAGATTGTTTATAGTTCAATGCTTTTGTTGTTCTGAAAATGAGGCTTTAATTAGTTAAATAACATAATTAGCGTTTTATGTATTTAATTATTTAGGTGTATTTTATGATCAAAATGTATGTTTTGCTTTATTATAAATTTGAACCGAATATGGATACATAATATGTTCAAAACAATTGAATATCGAATATGAACCGAATACAAATATCGAATATACTCAAAATTATTCCAAATATCAAATATGAACCGAATACGAATATCGAATATATTCAACCCGATTTCGAATATACGAACCAAATCTCGGATACGGAAATTATACTACCAAATGTTTTTACGTTTGTATGTAACTATGTATATTTATTTCCACACCGTACTAGTGTTTTTTACCCCTAGTTTACTAAGACATTTAGTATCATTAATATTATAATTAAAGTTATTATTACTTTCATTATTATGTTAATAATAATAATTATTATTATTATTATTTCCATTTTCATTATTTTATTACTATTATTATTATTATTTTTCTCAATATTATTATTATTCTCATTATTATTACTTTCACTATTATTATGTTAATTATTATTATTATTTATTATTATTATTATTATCATTATTATTACTTTCATTTATGTTAATTGTTATTATTATCATTATTATTACTTTCATTATTATTATGTTAATTATTATTATTATCATTATTATTTTCATTATTATTATTCTCATTATTATTTTATTAATATTTTCATTATTATTATTATTATTCTTATTACCTTTTTTCATTATTATTATTAGCCTTAAATTCTTCACGCCACTGAACTATTGCGCTCCAACATAAGTACATAACGTTCACACCTCTCTCCCCTCACCTTCCTCGTGAAAAGCTCATCGTCATCCCCCTGCAATAACCACCCACCTTCCTTAAAGAATCAACAAAATGAACACATTTAATTTAAGGGTCAACGGGGGTTTAAAGTAAGTTAATCGTCACGCACCATTTCCGACTTCATCGCCTCCAAATTACTCATCTCACTCAACCTAACAAACCACCCACCTTCAATCAATCAGAAATTTGTTTATTTATGTTGGTGAATTCATTAGATCAATTTTGATTGCAAGCGAGTTAATAACTAAAAGGCAGACAAGGGACAAGGAAAACGACATGGAAGAAGTTAAAATTGTTGAAATCTACAACTAAAGTTATGTGGAGTTTCATTTTAGCACCAATTGGGGCAAAAAATCAACTTTACGTCTTAAAAATTATATTTTTACCCCAATTTTAACACCTAAACCCGAAATGTTAATGAAAAACTTGACGTGGGGACTAAAGTGACTTTCAGGGACTAACGTGCAACCGTGTAACTATTGAGGACGAAAGTGCAACTTGATCATACTATTGGGGACCATTTCAGCAATTTCGTGACTCTAAATGGTTATTATATGTTGCATTCTTATTTCGTATTTCATTAAAATTTAGGATATGTCAATTGCAACATAAAATAATAACACAAGGAAATGTGATCCCAATTCGGTGTAACATACTTACACCGAGGATCGCACACGATTTTTGTAACAGAATGTTACGATAATTGTACATCAATTAGACATTTATGACACCGCTCTAACAAATTTGATCGACATTAGGAAGAAAGACAATCAATTCGTTTTTTCATAATTCTAGCTTTAAAACTTTTCATATGTTGATAACAGTAAATCTTTTATTCTTTTATTAATCGATCAATCTTTTTTCTTGGATCCAAGCTATTCATTTTACAGGAGATCTTCAAGGTATTGAAACATATACTCTCTCCGTCTCTAAAAGATTGTCACATTTTGACTTTTGGTAGTTAAATATTATAAAATTTGATCATGAATTCCCATTAAACGATAAGACTTGTGAGACCTTGTTAGATTCGTCTCAATATATATTTTTGAAATATTAACTTTTTATAATTTTTTCACATGTAGAATAATATATATTTATGTTTTCAATCGTGTTTTGTTGACCATCAAAAGTCAAAATGTGACAATCTATTAGGGACGGAGGGAGTATTATTTTGGTATCATTTCACCTTATAAGAGGATTGATCATTACAGAGACAATTTTTTAAAAAAATTTATATATATGCACCTCTATAATATTCGGATTTTATTGTTCACATACAAAGTTATCTTTTCTTAGATATTTTTAAGAAATGTATAATAATTTATTTTTAAAATCTAAAATATTTCATTCTTTTTTTCATTCAAACGATAGAAGTTACAAATAGTCATGTGATAGGAAATATATTACATTTCAAAACTAAACAAATCCAAATAAACAGCTTCGTCTTCTCAACTGATGCTGCAATGAACACTCGTTTCGTAAATGTGACTCCAATCCACGTAATACTTGAACTTCAATGCAAAGGCAGCCACGAAAGCAAAGGAAGTATGTTTAAATATACTCCTCTGCGAGGTTCGGATCCAAAACCTCTTGGAAAGAGGCTTGACCTCGGTACCACTAGGCTAGAAGCTTTGAATTAGTTTCCAAAGTTGTCTATATGTTTAAATAACACATCCTTTTGACCTCAATTTACATCATCTTTTAGTTTCTGTTTGTTTATATATGGTTCTCCTTAATTTATGGTTACATAAAAATTTACCAACATCAATCAAAAATATTGGTAATTTCGAAATCTATATAATATATAGTTACATTACGATGTAAATTACATCATTACATATTCTATTAACCTACAAGAGGCATTTCAATAATTTGGGTTGCAATAAAAATAAATATTATTACAATGGGAGAGCAAAGAAGAATGGTTATTGGTGTTTTTACAAGCCTCCTAATATGTTGTGCTTTTTTTGAAGCAAATGCTACGCAACACATCAATTATGGCGACTTCGTTGCTCCTATTTGCACCCGGAAATTTCACCCTCAAAATTGCAGGCCCCCAAAAAAAGAGGCCAACCATTACAAGAGAGGTTGTGAAAAAGAGGAGGACTGTCGACAAGGCAATAGATTTCCAGACATGCCATAAGATGATTCTTGAAAAACGTAATCAAATGGTCAATAATTATGAAACTACGCACATATAAATATATGGAGTAGTATTTGAAAAAAAATGAAAAGTTTTAATAAAATATGTTTTTGTCTTCTAATAGATTACCTATAGAGGATTAGAGGCGAAGATATCTATATAAATACTTATTTTATAGAAAAAGAATTAGCTTAAATACTAAACATTTGGATAATTTATCGTGGAAGATTCTCAGTTCAAAATTTATCTTATATTAAAATAATGGTGGAAAATGAATAGTAATACAATATTTCATAAGCATTCTTTGATTCCTTACGAATAAAAAAATGTCGAAGTAAATAAGCATGTACTCATACTAATTGAAAAAGTAATCTACTGATAATCGAGTAATAGTTATATCAATTGTTATTGACTACTAGTCTAACGATAAGTAAAACAGAAAAAATAACCAACATACACAACTTGGTAACTCAGTTCATTATAAAAGAAACTTGCTAACCCAATAAAATCATTAAAGTAACTATCTGCTCATTCAATACATAATAGAAAATCACAAAGTTTGTCAAACCTGTAGAATAAATTACAAATGGTATTAGGTCTAAACACTAATTCGGGTTGATAAGCTACTTGAAACTCAATTTTAAGCAATCTCTAGTGATTATATATTATTGTCCCGAAAGCTATTTTAACACTGCTTCATTTCACATTATATCAATACATACTACATACAAAAATAAACTAACTCTTATAAACCATTTAATACACCTCCGAAAATACCAAAATATATTCTTCATCATCTCCATGGCCCTAATAAATGCATAAAAGTAATGAATGAAAATTAAATCATGACACATTACATGTAGTAGTCGATGAGCATGATCTAAAAATTGATTAAAACATGAGTTCTAGATATGCTCCACGTTTACATCAGCACAACACAATGTTGCTTAAGTCCTTCTGTTAAATTCAGTCACGACGAAATGGTTAAGACCCTTATTTATACAGCCAATATCAAGAATAACGAACTTCTAATGTTGATGCCACCATTGATACCAACAAGATGCATAACTCATACTTTAGAGTCGCACCAAGGTCAACACTACGCTTGGTGCGACTACAACAATTAATTTTGTCTAAAAGTTAAAGTAGACAAATAAAATGGGATAAAAAGTTTTAAACGTTTACGAAACATTCGAAAATTGTTTATTTTTCAAATTGTGGAAACCAAATATTATTATAATTCCAAAGACAATTTTCTCGTAAAAAAGTTCAAATTTTTAAATTTTTCTCACAAACATTGGAACTAAAGAAAACTTATTAATTTTCTCAAAAATTTAAATAAAGAAAAATATAACTTTATATAATGATTTAATATAATTACTTCATAATTTGTTTGCAATGTACATATATATAACATATAATCACACTTTCAACGTGTTAGATAATTACAATTGTCTAATCTTTTTTGGATCTAAATTTTGGACTTTTTTTATAAATAATAGGAGTATTAAATTATGTAAATAATCTATAATAAAGGTTGAGCAAATGGCTTCATTGATCACCAACATTTGTTAAAAAACTCCAGTCGATCACCCTAAAATGTTCACTATAATGTATTTTTTTGTAACTCTGCCGTTTTTTTTGTTGACCGCAATTTTTTTGAGTTTTTAGACGGGTATTTTTATCCCTTCATATTATTATTGTACCTAACCTCATCTTCTTCACTTAACTCGTCATTTCCATAACTCATCCCCTTCATTCCACAACCCACCACCAAGGTACTCCCAATCTACACCTCGCCCCCCCTGAATCATATAACAACTATGAGCATAACCCACATTAGCATTTCTGTGTCCATCTGTTGGTCATCCTACATCACCAATCAAAATAGGCATGTCGCCAAAGCCAATTGCTCTGAAGGATGTAACCAGTGTATCAAAGTTGGCATCAAAGAAGGCACAGTCGATAGGGTGTTCATCATCATCTGCATATAAACTCAAGAAAGGGTATATATTTATAGTGAAGGGTGCATTGTTCTCATGCAAAAATTGCCCAATTTTAGTATATCTCCGCCAAATTTAAGAGTAGACATTTTGGTTGGGAGTACCTTGGAGGTGATTAATAATATGAATTGATAAAACTATTCTTTTAAAAACTAGTAATAAAAATCAGGGTCAATCAAAAAAACGGTGAAGTGACATAAAATATAGAGCAAATGGCTTCATCGATCACTCACGTTTGTTAAAAAACACTAGTCGATCACCCTAGTATGACTTTGTATACTTTCGATCACTCATGTTGGGTATTGTGTGTACTTTTGGTCACTCACACGTTTTTTTGGTACAACTCTAAATTTTTTGAAATTTTTAACATTTTTGTAAGGGTATTTTAGTCATTTTTTCATTAATTTTTTAACTTACATCAAGTAATATTCAATAACTTCCATCGCACTCTACATTTCCATGACAAAATTATGAGAAAATGACTATAATATCCTTATCAGAATGTTAAAAATTTCGAAAAATCATGAGTTGTACCAAAAAAAAGTGTGAGTGACCAAAAGTATACATAATACCTAACATGAGTGATCGAAAGTATACAAAATCATACTAGGGTGATCGACTAGTGTTTTTTAACAAACGTGAGTGATCGATGAAGCCATTTGCTCTAAAATATACTCCTTCCGTCCCTAAAAGATTGTTATATTTTGACTTTTGGTAGTCAACAAAACATGATTTAAACATAAATATCTATTATTCTACATGCGAAAAAATAATAGAAAGTTAATATTTTAAAAATATATATTGAGACTGAAATAACCCGTCCCGTATAATTATTAGATAAATATTATTTTATTTCCCGAGAGAGTGACGTGTCAAAAATCGTAAGACACGTAGAATTTTTAGTCGAAAAATAAATCGAGTCGTAGTCGAATAATAATATTTGGGGCGTGTGTGTTGCATGTGCACTACTTGAAGATAATTTAAACTTTGCCTATTTGCATTTCCACCCCATTAGTTTAGAAAATTCAATTTGGAGCCAAACTTGGTCTCCACTCTTTGTGGACACTTGTCCTTCATGCACCTAAAGACAACTCCAACTACATATACAAGTGTCTAGCATGCATACTCATCATTCATCCTCATTCATTATCTTCAAACAACAAAAACATCCTCCTTCTTTGTCTTCAAAATAGCCGAATTCCCTCCCTCTCCCTATACTCAACAATTTACTTCCATTATTCTTGATTTGGAGCTTAGCACAAACTAGAACATTTCCTATACATCTAAGGTATAATTTCTTAAACTTTAAACTATTGTTTTTATGGTGTTGACCTTTAGTCAAAATTGAATCTTGAAGAATAAAACTTAAGTATAACCCCATGGATGATGTTATAACTCAAGTATATGTTGTATAATGTTGATATATGTTGGTGTTTGGATTATCTTATGGCCTATATTTTTATTTAGAAGTTTAGATCTAAAAATACCTATTTTATGAGAAAATACGAAACGTATACTGTTTATGCCCAGAAAATTCTGAAATTTTATAAACACGTAGAGTTCAGAAATAGAAGAATCTGACAACAAGAATTTCTTAAATCGGATTTGTTTTGTATTTACTGTGATTTTTGGAAGTTTAATAGCTAGATTCGTTTTAAATGGGAAATAAATACTTAAACGTGTCCAAAAGTTCTGAAACTTTATTTTCGACAATAATCTGCCCAAAACAGTCGACACACCAAATCTGGGAATTTTTGAAAGTTTTTTGGTATTTCTTCCGTATTTTGATATTTTTAGTGCCTACAATTGAAATAAAATACAAAACGAGTATTAATTGAAGAGGGAACTGAAAATGGATATTTTTATGAAACTGAAAACTGTGTCTTGAACATGTAAAATAAATCTTGTATTTTTCTAAGATTGTTTGGTATTTTTGACTAATTAAATTGTTAAAAGAGGATTTAAATGAAACGAAAATTATTTTGGTGTTAAAATATGTGATATGTATTTTTGCAGAAACTTCGAAGGTGTGTTTGACCTACGTTTCGAATTTCATGATTTTTGAAGAAGGTTTGATAATTATTTTGATTTAAGGATGTAAAAAGGGCTAGAAAATGCTTTTAAATGAAATAAATATCAAATGGACACAAATATTTAAATGGGCAGTAGGTTTGGACTTAGAAATAATACTTTGACTTTGGAAAAACATTTCATGAGTTTTTGAAGAGGTTAACTATTTATTTTGAATTATAGGTAATTAAATGAGTTTAAATGGTGAAAAATAATAAATGGGTGAAATATGGAATTTGGGCAGAATGTTTAACCTTAAAATGAATATTTGGATTTATGAAAATTATTTGAGTGTATAAGATTGAGTTTTACCACTTAAATGAGATTTTTGATATTTAAAGTGGCCAATAAATAGTTTAAAATGAGAAAATTGGAGAAGTAAGTCAAAAATCATCCATGGGCAGAATACTTATGATTTTGGGTATTTTTGAAGATAAAATAATTATATGAGAATTTACAAAATGATTTGAACAAGTGTTGGGCACATTCGAGGCCAAAGGGTATTTCAGTCATTTTACAAGTTAAGGGCATTTTTGTCATTTTACAAGTCGACACGATATCTATCCTTAAACATAATTTAATGCATTGGGGCATATTTTTGGATACATGAGAGTGAGCCTAATATGAGAAACCAACCTTGAGAGGTATAAATAGTAAGGAAACCGAGACAGGGGTAGAATGGTCATTTCACACCTCGGTAGATTATTAATGCACTCTTACGCTATTTAGGAGTTCAGGAAGGACGCACAAGGAATATATAGGTGTACGCTAGTTGCTCTAGCATCAGGTGAGTACTCATCTCACGGTTGTTTTATGCGATACATTCTGTTTATGCGAATTGTTATATATGTATGTTGTGGTTCTATATGACGTGTTAGTTGAATTGTTGGTCATGATACAATGAGTTATTGAATTGATATAAAAATGAGTTGTTGAATGGATATAAAATGGGTAGTTGATTTGACATATAATGAATTGGTTGTTAAGATGATATATGACATGTCTAGTTGTTGAATTGAAATGTTGATTATTATGGTTGGTTGAGATATGTTGAGTTGATATACGATGCGCGTAGTAGTAACCCCAGTTTCCACTGGAGGGCGCTTATAATACATGTTGAGTAGATATCCGGAGCGCGTAGTAGTAAACCCCAGTTTCGGCTGGAGGGCGCTTATGATAAAACTTTTATGTCGACGGGCATAAGGGTCTCCCCTGCAGGACGAGTTGTTGTTGTAGAGATGGATTGTAGTATAACCCAGCTATATGACTGGATGATTACCATCTAAAAGGGTGGATCGTTGTTAAACCCATATATTGATGTGGATGATAGCCCCCTTAACCGGATTATTAAGCAGATATTACAGTTGATGAGTTGATTCTATAAAGGTTGAGATGACATTTGATACGTTGTGTTGTGAAGATGGTATACATACATTGAGATGATATTATGTTGCTTATTTTAATAGACGTTTCTTATATTACTATGTGTACTTCGTTGTTCTTTATATTAGTATGTTGTTAGATCATTGAAGGTAAGTTGTCCCTATCCACTTCCACATGTATATCTTTACTCATGGGCATAATGTGTGGTATACACCACCTGTGTGGTAAGTGTTCACCAGCTTTATAGCTGACACCCCCCTTCTCCAGATTGACAGTTAATCATAAGGAATTGAACGTTGAAGTCTAGTAGCTGCGTATCGTTATAGCTTGGAGGTGAGACGGTGGTGGCTAGGAGTCCTCAGCAGTCATTCTCATTGATGTTTTGTTTTCTTGGAGACATATCTATCATTGTTGTCATTCTAAAACTATCATTTTGAAACTTGATGTATTTTCCAGATGTTGTATTATTTGTGGTTGTTACTTCACCACGATGGATATTTTCTAATTATCAAATGAAGTCGTTTTAAAGTTGTCATCCATCGACTGGTGACTCTGATGTTACATGTTGCTGACGATCCCAACCTCAGGGGGGCCCACCTGGGGCGGGTCGTTACAGAGACGAATCTAACAAGGTCCCACAAGACTATATTATTTCTTATCGTTTAATGGGAATTCATGATCAAATTTTGTAATGTTTGACTAACAAAAGTCAAAATGTGACAATCTTTTAGGGATGGAGGGAGTACATCATAATGACCATGAGTGATTGAAAGTATACATAATCATATTAGGGTGATCGACTGAGGTTTTTTAGCAGACGTTGATGATCAATGAAGCCATAAATTTTTTTTATAGAAATCTTATTTCAAGCTTTTAGTTTAGCTCATATACGAGAAAATTGTGAAAATACCACTTTTTGAGTCCACTATTTCCATAATAGACAAAACTTTTTTTATTAAGAAACTACCATACTTTTGCAGTGAACTGACTAAATTACCCCCGTATGCATTTATATTGCTAGACCCACCTTTTCACACTTCATTATTAAAAATTTCCCTCTCACTCTAAATCTTTTCTCCCACCAAAACCTTTCATCTTTCTATCTCTATAAATTCCACCAAAATCTTCAAAGGTTTGAGCTAATATTCTTCAATTTTGGGTAAGTATATATATTGAAAACAATATAATTGTGAATAACATTATTTTTTGGGCCTTTAAAGATGTAAAGTTTGAATCTTTTTCAAATTAGTTGAGTTAAAATCACGTTTTTCAATATATGTGAGTTAAAATCACGTTTTTCAATTAGTTATATACTTTATGTGTATTACATTTTTGTTATTTGAAGATTTTTTAACAAAAGTTTGAATCTTTACGATTTTTATGGGTATATGGGTAAGTTTGCATACTAAAAATTGTAGATTTATGTGTAAAGTTTGTTTTTTGGTACTTTGACGTTATTTTTTCGAACAAAAGTTTGAATCTTTTTAAGTTGACCACAGATTTTGGGTTTAAATAATGTGTAAACTATGAATTTATGTTTTATGTGTGTTATGTGTATGTAATTTGAATATTTAATGTCGTTTTGTAATATAAGTGTGAATCTTTGGGGTATTATGTTGATATAGTCTCGTTTTATAATAATTATAACACTGTATAATCAAATATAATTGATTATAACATTGTATAATAAAATATAATGGATTATAACGGTATACTAAAGTATAATCAGCATAGCACATTATAATGTAATATGTCATTTATGTGTAATAACAACTCATATAATTTGTTTAATATTGAAATATAATGTTGATATAGTTGAGTTTATTATGATACATACTATTATAATTGATTATAATCCAATGTAACACGTTTTCATTGAATTAGATGATTTGAATTTTAGTTTAATTATTTCAGGGTGAAGAAATTAAAGAGTTCAAGTTCTAAAGTAACGTGAGTGGCTATCGAAGAAAAGATTTTTGTTAAAGAATAGAAATCTAATTCTTTTTCATTTTAATTTTTCTATTTCACGGTTTGTTTAGTATTCAAATGTATACTATAGTAAAATTTATTTGTTTCATACCTAAAAGAATTAATATTTTTTGTGTTTTGTACTAATTCTAATACACTCATCCAATTTCTATGGTTGTATCCCATTTATGTGCAATTATTTTTGCTAATTAATACGCAATGTATAACATATCAATTTTTGTTAGTGTTGAACTCTATAACATCAATTTGGTGCAAAAATTAATCGTTAAGATAAATGGTAAAGATAAATCGTGATGAATTTGAGTTCATTACCGATTAAAACATATTATAACAGATTATAATACATTATAATAATAGTCATTTCAACCCAAAAAACTTGTCTAATAGTATTAATTTTTCATTAAGGGTAATTTAGTCAGTTCACTTAAAAGTGTGGTACTTTCTTAATAAAAAAGTTTTGTCTATTCTGGCAAATAGGGGACTCAAAGAGTGGTACTTTCACAATTTTCTCGTTCATATACACATATAAAATAATATAAAATAATATTTATGTTTATTCAAATTTCTTTTAACATATAGCTTATCTTGATTTTTTTTTTTTAATTTGTTACATCGTTTCTTAAATGTTTTTATAATATTTTTGAAACGTTTCTTATTTTTACCATTTTGATTCTTTATTATTTGTTTTATAGTCTTAATTTTTTGTTTTAAAATATTTGTCCTTTTATCATAATTAATTGTAAATTACATTTTCAATGTATTTTTTATTATTTTTTCTTACGAAGTTGTCAACCAATTAATTACTCCTTCCATCATATTATCTACCCATTTACTTTTGCACAAAGTTTAAGTAAAAGTAAAACTCTTCTAGAAATTTAGTTTTCCCTCCAACTTTTCTTACTTAATTAGGTAAAATGGATACTTAACATGGGAATTCTATTTTTGGAATATGGTTCTTAGATAATAGTATGGACGACCGAGCGAGTATATAGTTTCAAATGATTATCATTTTATATTTTTTTAATCTACGTGTAAATTGTTAAAAGGACAAATAAAAAAGAACCGATATAATACAGTAATATTTCATCACGGTTCCCGCCCCTCCATGCATGATTTAGATACTTTTGTCTTTTTTTCAAAAGATTTTGGTCGTCATCAAAATTAAAAGGACAACATGTCAACATATGACCATCACAATCATTGCATCACAATTCACAAATCACAAGTATCAAATCATGTAACCAAATCCGAAATAGAAGGAAGAATCATACACATACTCGATCAGAGGTGAAAACAAGAAAATAAATGACAAATTTTAGAAGGAAAAAAAAAACTTATGCAGTACATAAAATGCACCAGAATTGTTTGATTGGACAAATAAATAGACTTACAGACCTAAAAAAATTCCATTCTGGGAAAAAAATCAAGAACCCCTTTAATTGAAATTGAACCTGGCTTTATATAATTTACATTTTCTTGAAAATTTTTGTATAAAAATACATTCTTGATTGTTGGGCACATTGATTTCTGTTCTATATATGCAAAATAAAGTTTCAATCTTTGCAAGATTTTAATTGCATAACAAAATTTTGGGAAAGGGGTTGGGTTTTTGTGAATAGGAGATTTATTATTACATTTGTTGAGGTTGAGAGTGGAATTAGATGTTGTGGTAGTAGGGGTGTGATGATGCATTTGTTGATGTTAGAATTTTATGGGACAGAGTACTAGGAAAAGGATAATTTGTTGTGGAGGTTGAGATGGGTATTGGTCATCATCTAAATTGTTGCATACAATTTTATTGCAACCTGAATGGCTGATTTTCAGAGGTATGGGCTAGGTGAAAGAGATATAGACCAGGTACCTATTTGTTTAATTTTTAAAGTGGAAGTTCTTAAATATGTTCAATGCTTTTATTTGGTCCCCCCCCCCCCCCCCCCCCCCTCAATTTCAGTTCAAAATCCTTCACTTACTTATCTTGTTTTTAGAAGTTTGTAACGAGAATTGTGTAATTTGTAGGCGATTACTGCACTCAAGAAAGGGGCATATTTGCTCAAGTATGGGCGCAGAGGGAAACCAAAATTCTGTCCATTTCGACTTTCTCAAGTAAGTTATTTGGTCATTGATTCTTAGACAAGAGGGTGTTAGAGTGTGCGTCTCAAAGTCCAAATTTTGTTAAATCGTTGAATTTTGTCTCCATTAGAATGTATGATGTTCGTGGAATGTCATGAATGAGAATTAGATTGATAAACTTAACGAAATTCTAGGGCAATATTCTTGCTAGTTTCTTAATTCTAATGAGAGGCTCAGCGTCTTAGTTTTGTTTGTTTGGTATGCTCATCACTCATGGAAGTTTAACCGTCTAAGGCATTTTCCGTTAACTAATATTTGTGATCAAGGAAGATTAACAAGGTCATGTTATATTAGACTCATTTGATTCATATTCTGCGTGACATTGTGCACCCAACATGTAATATGTGATCAACACATTTGATTCTTAATTTTGTTTGGCATTTTTCAGGATGAATCTTCCTTGATATGGTATTATGGGAAAAAGGAGAAAAAGATTGATTTACAGAATGTAACAAGGATATTACCTGGACAGAGAACTGTAAGTTCTATTATCATATTTGCTTCATTGAGATAGTTACCGCATATATCATGTTAAGATCTAATTTAAAGAAGGAGCTTTGTCACTTACTGTTACATTTTATATTAGTTCATGTTTGAACGTATGTGACTTTAACACTTCGTACTGCGAACACTTCTTTTTGCAGCAATGTTATGTGGCATTGCTTGAGCTTATATAAATCAAACCTGGAGTAGTCTCTTCTGTTGTTCCCATGTCCTGGTATACCAGGGGAATTCTAAAGTTTGATTTTGAAAAGAAGATAAATATAATCCTTTTTTGCTATTTCCGCATGCACGTATAGTATACATTACTCCATTATAGACTCAATATTAGCTGCAGGAAGATACGCAAAAAAAGAAATTCGGGGGGGGGGGGGGGGGGGGGGTGGTCTTGGAGTTTTAAGTGTATTTTACAATGTTAAAGTCTTTGGCGTTAGGTAAGGCACTAATAAAGTCTAAAAATAATATGCATATAATCTAGTATTCAGGAAGCTTAGTGCATAAAAGTTCTCCCAATGTACGGATCTCTTGAAGTTTTTTTTTTACCACTTATGGCTCTACTAATAGACGTTAGATCAGTCTTATGTATTCTTATACCAGAGATAAAAAGTAAGCCAGATACCCTAGGCGTCTACTGCAAGAACTACGGGAATGAAACAAAACTGAGGAAGAGAGAATTGGTTGATGCTTTAATCTTAATACTGAATTCGTCTCGATATAAGTGATTGTTTAGACGGAAATTCTTGTCTCAAAAATACTCCACTGTTTTGAACAAAATTGATATTGTTTTCAATCCTTACATTTTTTTCACTATGAAGTTTCTATTCTCATCCCCTAGTTAATGAATACCTTCAATAATTTCCCATTTATCAGAAAGTCCCATCAGTGATTAAAGATAAAACAAATTGCATGCATCTTTGATGAAGTACTTTTAGTATTGATATTCAGGGAGTATCTTTTATCTCCGTATGCAGCATATATGTAATATTGACTCCTTAGGGAATGGCACATTTGACTCAAGTCATTCTATATAAAGACTATCCCATGAATGAACTTTCTAATTTTTTCAATATGTTATGATAATGTATTTTTATTTTGTACGGTTTCAGGCAATATTCCAACGATATCCACGGCCTGAGAAAGACTACCAGTCTTTCTCTCTATTATACGATGATAGAACACTAGATTTGGTAAGTTTGTTGTACGTTGCTGGTCATTTGATGTGTTTTGTGAAAAATGCATTTAAAGGATGTCTACACATGATAAATAACATACTCATTTTTGTGTTTACATTTGGTCGGCAGATATGTAAGGATAAGGATGAAGCGGAGGTTTGGTTTACGGGCCTTAAAGCTCTTATTTCCCGTGGCAGCTACCGCAGGATAAAATATGAGCAAAAAGGTGAAGGTGCTTCATCATATAATTTTTCTCATAGACCATCTGTATCATCAGTTCCATCAATTGTAAGTGGAAACATTTTCTTCGGACTAAGATTCTCATTTTGAATTTTGGCATCCTTTCTTTAACTCCTATTTATCATTGAAGGATCTATCAGGCAATCAACTCACCGAAAATACTGGGCAAAGCAGATTAGGAAAAGCGTTTGCTGATATTGTTTCATATACAGCGGCAAACAAGAGTTACAATTACCATGATGCATCAGCCCTATCTTTGAATTTGGTTTCTCTAGCCGTTGAAGAAGATGCGGCAGTACGGTGTTCTTCAGTTGAACCTTTGCGATCTAGTGTGTCTAGTTGTGTCAGTTGCTCGAGCCAAAGTTCTTTACATGAAGACTATGACTCCCTTGGAGATTGTTTTATTTGGGGTGAAGGTACTGGAAATGCAGTGTTGGGTGGAGGAGAACTTAGAATTAATTACTCATCAGGACACAAGGCTGATTCTCATTTGCCCAAGGCATTGGAGTCAACCACTTTTCTCAATGTTCGCAGTGTTGCAGCTGGATCTAAGCATGCTCTGCTAGTTACCAAGCATGGGGACATATACAGCTGGGGTAAGGAGTCAGGAGGAAGGTTAGGGCATGGAGTAGCTGCAGATGTTTCACACCCCAAACTTATACCCACACTTAATGGTGAGAACGTACAGATGGCAGATTGTGGAGAATTTCATAGTTGTGCCATTACACATTCTGGAGATCTATATACATGGGGTGATGGTACCATTAGTTGCGGCTTACTTGGGCATGGAAGTAAAGTAAGTCATTGGATCCCTAGGAAAATTGGTGGTCTTCTGGAGGGCATGGCCGTTTCATACGTCTCTTGTGGACCTTGGCACACGGCAATTGTAACATCTGGAGGCCAGTTATTTACTTTTGGAGATGGGACCTTTGGAGCATTAGGGCATGGGGACCATCATGAAGTCGAAACACCGCGAGAAGTTGAAGCCTTGAAGGGTCTCCGCTCATTGAGGGTTGCTTGTGGTGCCTGGCACACTGCTGCTGTTGTTGCAGTAATTACTGATGGTTTTGAAGAAGGTCCATTTGATGGTACCTCGACTGGAAAATTGTTCACCTGGGGCGATGGGGATAAAGGACGACTTGGGCATGGTCATAGTAAATCTCAGGCGGTTCCCAAGTGTATAGCTTCTTTGTCCGATATTGAGTTCACCAAGGTTGCTTGCGGATGTGATATCACGGTTGCTTTATCATATAGTGGACTGGTGTATACAATGGGAAGCAATGCCCATGGGCAGCTTGGTTGTCCTTCAACTTATAGTATGAAACCGATCTGCATTGAGGGGCCTCTTGCAGAAACCTATGTGCTAGAGATTGCCTGTGGCTCCCATCATGTTGCTGTTTTAAATTCAAAATCAGAAGTTTATACCTGGGGAAAAGGTCTGAATGGTCAATTAGGCCACGGAGACTATGAAAATCGAAGAGTACCTACTCTTGTCGATTCTCTGAAAGATAAACAAGTGAAGAGTATAACATGTGGCTCGAACTTCACTGCCATTGTTTGTCTTCACAAAACGGTATCTGGTGATGAAAATTCTGTGTGTTCGGGCTGTCAAATGGCTTTTACTTTCAGGCGCAAAAAGCACAATTGTTACAATTGCGGGCTTGTGTTTTGCCATCCATGCAGTAGTAGAAAGTCCATGAAAGCCTCTTTAGCTCCTAATACGAGTAAGCCATATCGTGTGTGTGATGATTGTTTATCCAAGTTGCAAAAGGCTGTGGCTTCTGGTTCTTCTACTCATTCTCCAAAGATGAGAAATGGTAGTGCAAGAACATCACGAGATTCTGTAGAAGAATATACAGGTCCTCCTCGATTAAGACTCTCACCTTGTGGCTCATTTAAACATGAAGGCAGAACGTCAAAATCCAGCATGAAAAGAGATGGAAGTGATATATATTTTTCACCTCATGAGGATGGGCAGACTCCGAGGGAAAGCTTTCCTTTACTCATCCCAAAGATGGTAGCATTTGGAAATCCTCTCTCGATGCCTAGTTATCCTATTCCAGTTTTGCGGACAACATCTCCGATGTCCTTTAAGAGAAGCCAAACTCAATCTGCAATGTCAATGTCTGCTCTACCTGTTTATGCATCTGATGTGTTACCTGATATTACAACTCAAACGTGTGGTATACTACAAAAAGAGATCAAATATTTAAAGGCTCAGGTAATTTGTCTAAACTTAAAAATACTATTACCCACTTCCCTTCTTAGTCGTCCCATATGCATTATTTGAATTGCCAATTATGACTACTTTTCGCTAATTAAGACTCGTTAGACGAGAACATTGAAGAAGTTTCCTGAAAGAGACATTAAGCTCCCTCCTGGGTTCAATTCTCACCAAGGGGCAGGTGGATTTTGAACTATAAAAAGAAGACTTAGTAGACTACACAACCTCTAATACATTTCCTAAACTTTACCAGAAACAGAAAGAAGAGAGTAATTATCACCGACCTATTGATGCAGTGTCTAAATGTTAAATTTGTACATATTCTCTGATTATATGGTAGTTTATCAGTAACTGCCATCAAAGGAAACTAGGGTCACCTGCTGCGAGTTGTTCTGATAAAATGATCTCCCTGAATACTGGAAGTCGTATCTAGTAAAATTATAGTATCACATAGATTTGTAAATATGTTATTTAGGTGGAGGAACTCGCATGTAAATCCCGTCATCTTGAAGCAGAACTTGAGAAAAGGTCAATTCAACTGACGGAGGCTACAACACTTGCAAAAATTGAATCTGAGCAAAAACAAGCCGCGAAGGAAGTAACTAAGTCTCTATCTGAACGGGTAAAATGATCTCCCTGAATACTGGAAGTCGTATCTAGTAAAATTATAGTATCACATAGATTTGTAAATATGTTATTTAGGTGGAGGAACTCGCGTGTAAATCCCGTCATCTTGAAGCAGAACTGGAGAAAAGGTCAATTCAACTGAAGGAGGCTACAACACTTGCCAAAATTGAAGCTGAGGAAAAACAAGCCGCAAAGGAAGTAATTAAGTCTCTATCTGAACGGGTAAAAACATTAGCTACATTGCCTTCTCTTAAGTATGTTCCACATATGATTGTGCTGTCACTCGCTACCTCCATGCATCACATGTATGAATTTTCAAAATTTCTAGCTTTTTGGACAAGGTAGTGTAGAGTTCTGGCACGATTTTCTTATGCTATTATATGATAGAATATCAAGTATTGATGAGACATGTATGAGAAGGCGACTCATGATATTACTTTAATATGTGCTTAATCTGTATCTGTTAAATTCCTTAGTTATATAATAGACATGGATTAAAATGCTAATATGTGTGCTCCGATTTTTATGGAAGTACGTGTTGGTTATTAATGTATACATAATGTCATAGTTTTATTTGTTGTCATGATTATAAGATAGAAGTAACTAAACTGTTGAATCCCAAAATGAATTACTGTACACCATTGTGCACCACAATCACATGAGAGAAAATATTTGTTTGTTGTTCAACAAGCCTTTCTTATAAAATGATCTTCTTATAGTTGGAAGAGATGGAAAACAGAGTATCAGAACAGCGGACAACCAAACGCTATTCAAGCCCTTACTCTGAACATTTGAACAATCATGATGACCTCCACCACGGGTATATAATCCACAACCAGGAAGATGTAAATGATTCTTCTAATCACCAGCGTCGTGATCACATAGCAGAAGGTGACATGGATCTTGGTGGCAAACAAAAGCTGAATGATCTTAGTCACAAGGTGGGGGAGCACATAAGAGATGACAAGTCAGATCTTGATGCTGAAAAAGAGTTGAATGATCCTAATCACAAGCTGGATGAGCATATAACCGATGACAATTTAATTCTAGATGCTGAACAGAAGTTGTATGATCGTAGTAACGACCTGGGCAAGCATAGAGTTAATGACAAGTCAGATCTTAATGCTGAACAAAACTTGAATGGTCTTGTGCATAAGCCTGTCAAGCATATAGCCGATGTCAATTCCGATGTTAATGCTGAAGAAAAGAGGATTGGTCCTAAGAACAAGTCTGCAAAGCATATAGCTGATCAAGATTCAGATGTTAATGCTGAACAAAAGACGCATGGTCATAAGCACAAGCATAGAAAGCATATAGCAGGTCACAATTCAGATCGTAATACTGAACAAAACTGGAATGATCTAGAGCACACTGGCAAGCATATAGCCAGTGACAATTCAGATCTTAATGTTGTTCAAAAACTTCTCCTGCCAGACGAAGAAAGCAAGGAGACCAGTGAATCTACTTCCAGACGTAGTCCTAGTGACAGCTTAACTGCTCCAGCTTTGTCAGATGAAAAGAAGAAGAAGAAAAAGAAGAAGAAAACACATAAGCAAGAGAGGATGATACAAGATGAACCAGGCGTGTATATAACTCTTAGTGCGTTACCAAGTGGTGGCAATGAACTGAAACGAGTTCGTTTTAGGTATAATTATTGTTTCTTTGTAAATCTATTTCATGATCCAATCTGTGGAGTTAGGGTTATTCACTGATTGTTGATTCTTAAGGAGGTAAGTGATTTTTTTCTTTCTTTTTGGCATTTATTGCAGTCGAAAACGTTTCACACAGCAACAGGCTGACAAATGGTGGAAAGAAAATAAAGCAGAAGTTTCACAACGACATGATATAAGAAAGCTATGACCTTTTCTGTACTGTTATATTTCATATGCAGCACGATGAGAGCCGATTATGCATGGCACTATCTCTTCTGCATTGTTCATTCCTTCCCTTACCTAATTTCCATCAAGGTTTCGGAGACTTGGAGTCCTAGAATTTGCAGGCTGCATTCATTTGATGAGAGGAAACAGAAAGCGATATCGTGGCTTGGATTTCTGCAACATAAGTTGCTCACTTCTTTTCTTCATTCTCAATAGTTTTTTCCATAGATGAAATTTTGCTAGTGGTAGTAGTGGTCTTGTAGAGCATAGAGATCCATGTGAAGAATGGTTGGTAATGTGTCTGAGAACTTCAAGAGTTGCCTTAATATTTGCTAATTCTTTCAATAGTTGCCTATGTTTTATGTTCTAATTTTTGCCTCCCTCGTTTTTTTTTTTTACCTATCACCTCCTTGAATTAACTAAAATACCCTTAATGAAACCTTCACCCTTATTAGATTTCTCGACGCGTCCCCTTTTTTCTTATTTTTTATTCATCTTCTTCACCATCCTACCACCATAGCCACCAACATCACATACCTCCACCACCAACCACAATCACAACATACAACACCCCACCATGAATAGTGGAGAAGAAGTGGTGGGGTGTTCTTTGTCATGGGTGTAGGTATGTGAAGTTGGCAGTTATGGTGATGGTGGTGGTGAGAATGAGAAGAAGAAGAAGAAGAAGAAGAAGGAGGAGGTACGGAAGGATATGAAAATTTAGGAATAAGGGGAGAGTTCATTAAGGGTAGTATAGTCAATTTTAGGGGGTGTTGTAACGCCCCGCCCCAGAAACCGGGTCGAAACGTTATTTGATTTGATGGACTTGCCTCACAAACCACCACGGATCTTTCCAGCACGTTTTGTCCTCACTCGCGTGCTCACCGGGACACTTCCCAGTGAGTCACCCATCCCAGAATTACTCAGGTCAAGCACACTTAACTTTGGAGTTCTTATGAGTTGGGCTACCAAAAAAAGATGCATCTTGATGATATGAGTAGTATCAATCAAATCAAATCATATCAAACATATCACATCGCTCACTCTGGATCGGGTATTACAGGTGTGGTAGGCAAATCAAAAAAGGGAGCAAAATTTAGAAAAAGGGAGGATGGGGGCATTCTTCCAATTTTTACTTTTTTATGTCTGGATGACATATTATTCATATGTTAAATTCTATTCCTAATAACTCTATTTAACGTAAGTTTTGGTGTAACCAAATATTTAACTTTATTTCAAAATATATTACTTATAAAAAACATCTTAAACCTTTGAAGTACAAACTTTTTTATGTATTGCTATATTCATGGTCTTTGTCAACATATTATAATATCCTGTTAAACACATTTGATGAGAAGCATGATCAGTTTAAGTTTAATTAGTTTGCTAATAATTTAATTACATGTCTAATTTTCATAATATTTAAGAAAACTAAAACTACCATTTTTAGAAAAATAATTGGGCCCATCCATATTTATGTTATCAAAATTTCAATCTCCTCCACTCTAGGCTCCTCCCATGCTCATTAATTCACCTAATTATCTCCCTTGAAGTTTGTAACATCATGACTTGGTTCGATTGAACAAAGGACTCGTTTGTTCAATCTTTGAGTCATTTGACAAATAAGACGGTAACCATTGATGTTTTAGAAAATTTGCAAACCATTTTAAGATAGATAGTCAATTTAATTTTTATCATTTATATTAACTCAACTCGATATTCTAACAATTTATCAACTAACTAAATATTTTATATAAACATTCTTAATTATAACATATTATCAAAATATTGGGCTTCAAAAGCATATTAACAAACTGTAATAACATTTTGGCCCATCATTAGTCATTACGAAGGCCCATTTTAATTAAATTGGACTCTACTCTAGGGTTTAATAATATAAATTGCTCAAAAACAATAAGTTGCTGCAAACCCTAGAAGCTGAGACTCTTTTATCAGCTGCAACAAACCCTAGATTGATTCCTAGGTGACTCAAAATGGTGCATGTCAACTTCTATCGCAATTGTATGTCCTCTTTCGACCTTGCTTTTGATACGTTTTTTTCAAATTTTGAAATTGTTTTTTACTGATTTATAGATTGTTTTATTGTAATTTTGACTGTTCAACCTTTATTTGTCTAAATGGGTAGTTGAATTTATTGGAAAGATTGGATTTTTTTCTGATTTAGATAATAGTTGTCGGCAAATTTTAATTATGTGTATGATGAAATGATCTATGAAAACGGTTTATTGGGTTCTAGTTTTTTTTAATCTAACTTGATTGTTTCACTTTGTTTGATCTAAGTGGGTAGTTGATAGTAGTCGAAAGATTGGATTTTTATATGATTTAGATAATAATTTTGTGGGCGAATTTTAATTGTGTAAGATCTTTTATTAGTATTTAGTTTTGATATTGTTAACTTCTGAAACTTTTTTGTGTTCTATAGTCATTTTATCATAATTCTGATTATTGTATCTTCTAGTATCTAAATGGAAGTTGGAAGTAGTGAGAAGATCGAACTTTTATCTGATTTAGCTACGAATCTTGATGACACATGTTAATAATATGTACGGATTCTGATTGGTGTGTAATTTCGATAGTCATAATTCTTATTTATGCCTTTACACGGTTTGTAGGAGAATTGACATTGTAACCTATTTTAGATATCTGATATACAGCTCATACCATAGGGCGTATGTGATTTCAAATCATGTCTTATTTGAAACTTGATGAGCGGTAAAGTTGGGTTCAAGAAATGCATTTTAGCTTTTGGTGGCTTAACTTAACAATAGTTGCACTAGTCCATATGATGCATAATAATGCTGGGATTGACATAAGTTGTCATGTTCATGAATTATTAAATTTTGTAAGTTAAGAGTAGATTCGTAGAACATGGTCTGTTAAGCTCTGTGTGCTTTGCTATATGGTAGTCGTTGTATTTAACAACTTTAGGATTTCTAAACTTGGTTAAATTCAGTTTTTGTTAGATTTTGGCTTTCAATATATGTATTTTAATAGTGGGGGATGATTTGTAGATGGGAAGACTTTTAAGAAGCCACGTCGTCCCTATGAGAAGGAGCGATTGGATGCTGAGTTGAAGCTTGTTGGAGAATATGGTCTGAGGTGCAAAAGGGAGCTCTGGAGAGTGCAATATGCTTTAAGCCGTATTAGGAATGCAGCAAGAATGCTTTTGACCCTTGATGAGAAGGATCCACGTCGTATCTTTGAGGGTGAAGCCCTCCTCAGAAGGATGAACAGGTTTGGTCTGCTTGATGAGAGCCAGAACAAGCTTGATTACGTTTTGGCTTTGACCGTTGAGAACTTTCTTGAGCGCCGCCTTCAAACTCAAGTTTTCAAGACCGGTATGGCTAAGTCCATCCACCATGCTAGAGTGCTCATTAGGCAAAGGCATATCAGGTACAGACAATTCAAAGCTTTTCATGACTAAGATTTGTCATGCCACTCATACTTCATATTTTCTCATAAGTTAGTGTGTCTAATATTATTGTTAATCCTTCTTTTTTGCAAATGTATTCCATCTTCTTCTCTTCGAAAAGGTTAATAAGTTATGATTGCATTTTGGAAATTAAATGTCTGTTTTGGAATTTTCTTTGAGGCCTCACTATTTAAAGTTCGGGATCTGTAAGCTTTTAGACCAAATTTCAGTATTGCATGGTTTCGGGTTGTCCTTGAGCCTCCACATTTTAATATCCATAAAATATTTGGACTACAGGGTTGGAAGGCAGGTAGTGAATGTTCCTTCCTTCATGGTGAGGGTTGACTCACAAAAGCACATTGACTTCTCTCTGACAAGTCCATTCGGTGGTGGCCGTCCTGGTAGAGTGAAGCGAAAGAACCAGAAGGCTGCAGCAAAGAAGGCTTCTGGTGGTGACGGAGACGAAGAGGATGAAGAATGAGCGTCGTGTCCTGGATATGCTTTTGACCAGTTTTGATATGGCATGTGGTATCGGATACCCTTCATTATACCAGCGTTTGTTTTTCATGTTGTAGATTGTTCGCTCTCTCCTTATGAAACCTTGCATTGTAGGAATTTTCGCTAGAGAGCTATGCGTTTTTATGATACCTTTATGCCAACCTTTGAGTATGTTTAAGCTGTATTCTTGATTTCAACCTTTGAGCATTGCCATCCAAATAGAGATATTTGTCTTTTTATAATTGGAGATTAATGAAATTAAGTAACTACTCTGATTAAGGCAATTTCCTCTGTAAGATGCACATAGTAGTTCAACAACTAGATCAATCGATATTTTCAACTTTAGACAAATAGTGTTATAACATGCTCACATTAATTCATGATCTGGGTGTGGATGAGATGAATTACTTATCTCTCGGTCTATTAGTGAACTGAACCATCTATCCAGGTTTAACTATTTCCCTAAATTTTGAGTTCAGTAGGTTAAAAAAACATTAGAGTAGCAATCATTGAAATTCTATGTTTTTCATTATATAAATATTTTGTAATATTCATATAAAAATGATGCAAAGTTCTACAAGTACATGTTTTTGTTAAAAGAAAATTAAGATATGAGGTTGCAGTTATGTCCATGAGAACGACAACTAATGAATAGAGTATTATAATGATTAAATATTATTATTAAACTATTGAATTATCGATAACACTTGTCATACTTTCTATTATCAAGAATAATTAAGTATCAAGAATAATTATTACAACCATCCAATCCTTAATCAGTGGAAGTTAAAAGAGTAAAGCATAAAGTAATAGATAAATTCTTTGTTATTACTCTACTTTCGACAAAAATCACATCTAAGTTAACATAGAGGGGGGATATTCCAAATTTCACAAAAAGAAGGGGTGAAAATGAAAATATGGAAATCTCTGCCCCCCTTTACACATCACACTCTCTTTTTCTACTTACAACCCCTACATTTCACATACTACCAAAACAGACCCCAAAATTACAAGAAAAATTCAGACTGCAACATGGCATAGTAATTAGCAGCCTCATCTTCAAACTCCCACCACCCTAAATTCAAAGGGAAGGGAAAATCAAAATCTCCTCCATTAATTTCATCTTCCCCATTTTCCTCTCTGTTTGGTAAACCAAGCTCATCATCAGAGGCTTCAAGAAGGTGCTTCATCACATTATCATATGATTCATATCCCTCATCATCTTCTTCTTTTGCATACTCTTCAGAGCCTCGTGTCGTGGGATGACTCTTTTCGATACTCGAAGCGCCTCCAGATGCACTTGCATTTTCCTGTTCTTGGTTGGTGAAGTTGGAATCTGAGGTAGAGAGCTCTTCTTGAAGAATGGTGAAGATTTCTGAAAAGTTTTCAGGGTTGAAATCTTCTACAACATCTTCTTCCTCGAGAACAGGGGTTATTTGGTTATATGTTTTGGGACGTTTTGATTCTTGAAAATCTCCATTTTCAAGAAGATGAGTTTCTTCTTCCCTTTGGCGTTTTGGTTGTGAGACAATGTTGGCCATTTTGGCAAAATGGTGGAATTAAAAGGATTTAAAATGAATTATGGAAGAAGAAAGAGGGGGAGATTGTGAAAGATGGTGAGGAGAGATGAGATGGGGGATTTATATAGAGGAGATATATGTAAAGTTTATACTCCGAGTTAATGAGCAACTCCCCATAAACTTTTAATATGGTATCATTAATCAATCTTGGGTTAATGAGACATGCGTAACTCCGTTGATGTTGTTTCATTAAATAATACCGACGAGGTAAATTTCACCGACGAGGTAAATTTCACCGACGATTGAGTTACACGTGTTGGGGAGTGTTAAGATGCATATCCCGTATCGGAAGTCAGTGTCCTCCGGAGTCGATAAATAAGATTTTGGGCTACCTCTTATTGTCAATTCGTTTTAGAGTGGAACCTATAGACTCTTCATTTTTTGTTTATCTGTCTAGGCTTAACTTTTTGTTTCTAAATACTTGTTATTCTAACATAATTAATTACATTTTCAATGTATTTTTTGTTTACTTTTTTCTTATGAATTTATCAACCAACCAATTTTATAATTTCAACTGATTGACATTTTATATTTTTAATATACCTTTTGATTACACTTAATTTATGTGCAAATCATTAGAAAGAAAGGAAAAAAATGACTAAAAAGAGTATCATACAACTAGAACTATTATTGAATTTGATGAATTAATGGGACAAATTGTGTGAATATTTAGTTGGGAAATGATATTTAATGTTGATGTTATTGAGGTTGAGTCGCATAGAACATGGAGCACACGTACAGGAGGAGACAACTTGTTTTTTCGTTAGGTAGAATTAATCAAGACATACATATGTGACCATATTTCAATAATCATCAAGGCATTAATCTACTCATATTCGATTTAACAACTGTAATTATGAGCATAATGAATCTTAATAACACCAACATGACCAACTTTAGGATATTGTCATTAGGTTATGTACACAGGATCTTCTCTTTCGAAAAGGTAAAAAAAGTATAAAGTATAAAAAGAACACAATCAAACATATTCGTCAAATAAAATTTCATATTATCACATTTTTTGTCAAGTGGTAAAGAATTTGGGTGAGTAACATCACGCCTTCCCACTTCTGCAGTGCACGAGTATCCTATGAGGCAGAATCTGTTGTAGAAGTAGTTAACATGCAACCTCAAGGCACTTGTCCATTTAAAGACACACATTCAACGATTTACCTCCTCGAAACCCTCCGATTTGTTTATTTGGTGACACTCGATTTGTCTTCCGTATTTCTTAATCCATCTAGTATTTAATATTCATTTACGTTTTGTTTACTATTTAGTGAGATTTTTTCATTTTATTTATCCAATCCTTGTATATATTAAACGATGTATCACATATATTAACTAATTAAATTCAATGAATGTCCAAAATAGTCTGCAAAACTAACTTTTGTATTTTATACGATTATTTTATTTTTATAATTATTAAAAAAAAGCCTTATTTAATATAGAAAATCTAATGACTTGGTAGCATAGAAATAATAGAAAAAGAAAAGATCCAACCTCCATCATGAATGCGACTATGAGCAGAAAAGGACTAGGCAATTGTGGGTCCACATGAGTTGGGTATTCGAGATCGGATCTAAAATACTCAAAATGTACAAATGCTAACGGCTACTAGTTTTTAATGAAAGGCACGTTACATAAAGTTTGAATACTAGGATTGGGTCAACGATCAAGTTTGCCACTTATTAAAGTTTTTTTTCTTTAACAAATTACTGATGAGGTGAAATTCGAACTCATGACCTTCTGATCATTAGCAAAAATCTTTTTTCCTTAAAGTTCCTTTTTAGTAATATTAAAATATGTTAGCTTTTCCACAACTAAATTACATATATTTTAAAATATTTTCAATAATTTTTTTTATAGATAGAAAACAAGATAGTTATAAATTATAATGGAAGGATGAGAAGCCCTCCATTATATCTATGACAAAAATTATAAATATTGGATCTAATATATATAAATCCAAGTTAAAGGCTGATAAAATTATTCTCCACCAAAGAAAAATGAGATCCCCTCAATTCAATCTATGACAAAAATCATAAATATTGGATCTAATACATATAAATCCAAGCTAAAGGCTGACAAAATTGTTCTCCACCAAAAGCAGGTGTCATCGATCCTATTAGCCTTCACAAAAGTATTCCATGCATCCTTTCTGGTGAGATCAAGACAACATCTAGCAAAGACCTCTGTGAAAAGAAGACCAGAGAACAAGTAAAAAGACCTCTGTCAAGACATCTTGCTCTAGTGGCAAGCATGCTGACACCTCTAGCGGAGGTCTCGGGTTCGAGTCCTCTTGCTAGCAAGGAAGTGGTCAGAGAGAAGAATTTCTCTCACTAGTTTGATGCTAGTCGCCTCTTTCCTTGAATTTACGACTTTACGAATTGTACTAATGTTTGGTGATTGTAATGGATTATTCGTATTAATAAAATCAAAGGGTAACCCCCTCAAAAAAAAAGAAAGAAGTGACATCTATTCATTGCCAGAATTAAATAAACCCATCAGAAAAGATTCCTTGAACCTTGAGGAGTGTAAAATTTGGAGTGTGTTTCAATCTTCCTCCAAATAATGAAAAACGAATTTCTCATAGAACTCAGGGATTGGATATTAAAACCGATTTCATTGAAAATCAACTCAGTCTAAAATCCAAATACTCAAAGAGTACTAACAAATAATAATAAGTCATTCTTAGCATTTTGATACGATTTTCATCACTTGTTATTTTAAAGGGAAAGAGGAATATGTAGCTAGTTTGGATAGCGAAGGAGATATTGAAACAAATGAATTGGCCAGAAGGGACGTAGGTGTGAGCATGAACAAAAGAGATGATATATTTTCTCTTCGTCTTGCTTACAAAAACAACAAGTAGTAATGATTGAGATTTTTATGCGTTTTACAATATTAATGGCGGTAGATAATCCATCAAGAAGTGTAGTTATCAAATAAAAAGTTTAATTTTTTGTGGGATATGAAGCTTTCAAATGTTTTTCCAGGTTTTATGTGGTATTTGTATATGGTTGCTTGGTTTAAAGAGAAAATTTATGAATTAATCGAATAGCCTAGCGGAAAAGGTTTTTACTAGTGACCAGAAGGTCATGCGTCCGAAGCTCAGATCATCGCTAATTTACAAAAACAAAAAGAGAAAAATTTATGAATTAAAATATTATTATTATTATATATATATATATATATAAATATATAAGTGTTAATTTGGATGCAGACCGAACTTTTTGCAAACCATTTGAAAAAAACCGAACCAAACCTTTTCAATCCGTTTGCAAAAAATCGGACTGAACTATTTGCGTATCGTTAGAAAATAGGACTGAAGTCGAACAGAACTTGCGAACTCGAATTCGAACCTCGAACCTTATGTTAGTACATTTCGGACCAACTCAAACTTAAGGTGCGATTCCGTGTGAACCGAACTCAAATGTAGCTATGTTGATCCAACCTAGATGCCCTTTAATTATTTTGTCTTGTGTAAAACAAATTTATACCTACAAAACATGATCTTTCATTATCATCTCACACTTAACAACAATATGAGAATAGTCAATCAAATAGTCTAGTGGAAAAGACTCTTGTTAGTGATCCAGCAAAAGTCCTGGTTCGAAATTCACCTCATTACTAATTTACAAAAAAAGAAAGAAAAGAACAACAACAATATGAGAACGTGATATTAAGATGCATCATTATGTAAAATAAATAATTGCAGTAGTTTAGTAGGAACTTTTAATCTCACATGAGATACAAAAATGATTTATATTTTACTCTTTCATTTCTTTTATTCTGAGGGTGGTTTGATCTTTTTACGATTATTGACATATGATTTAAAATATAAATATTTTAATTTTACATTTACAAAAATTATGAAAAATTGATATTTTAAAATATATTAAAATGATCTAACAAAATCTTATATAATTCTTTAATTTCTAATCAATTAATAATAATTTATGGTTAAAATTTAACTCCAAAATAAATAAAAAAGTCTTTAGAAAAAGGGAGAAAGAAATTTTTTTAAAGAATTTTTGAAATAAGTGCTGGATAATATGATTATTGTGAGTTGTGACAACATCTATCGTTATATTAATAAAATAAAAAGGAGGAAAAAAATCAATCAAATCTATTTGACAGAAATGAAAAACAAAAAAGAGGTTTTAATTTTATTTTATGTAGTACATTTGAAGTTAAATCACATTATTGAGTCCTGGACGCTGTCAGGTTGTCAGGTTAGCAACAACCACTTCAAAATAATAAGAAATCTGATTTAGGGGGTGCAACTATTATTTATGAAGCATCCACTAGTCTTGTTACACATAAATTTTGAAGAACACACCCTCTCTCTTTTAAAAGAAAAAATTTGCCCCTCTTTTTCTTTTTCTTTGTTTTGAATACCTTTCCCATAATTTTACTAAATTATCCTAAATGAATCGTATCCCTCCTCCTTTTTTTTTCTTCTTCTCCCTCCTTTCTTTTTCTTTTTCTTCTTCTTCTTCCTCCTTTTTGATTTTCTTCTAGTACTTCCTCCTTTTTTTCCTTGTATTTCGTAACAACAACACCACCACTAAAACCCTCCTCCCCACCCCGCTTGAACAATCCCACCTTCACCTGCAAAATACTTTTCCGGCCTCCCCCAACCCCCATCATAAAAAGACATCACTAGATGCAAAAACTAGTGTCTTAAATGTACACATCCATATTGACCATCATCGTGCTCTGAGGTCACGATGAGGCTCATGATAGATGCACGAAAACTACTCCATTCATAGACGCTGATAAACACTCATAAGCACTGATAAACATTGATAAACACTGTTTTGTCATCATGTGATGAGCACATGATGTCTCCTAGTGACTTCTTCATCGTGACCTCAAGGCATGATGGCTGAACAATGTTTATGAATAATGGAGAAGTTTCTTTGAGTTTATCATGAGCTTCATCTTGACTTTAGGGCATGATGACGGTCACGATGTACTTACTTCTAACAACAGAAACATATCCATCGTGACCGTCATCGTTCCTAAGGTCAGGATGGCGGTCTGGGACTTTTTTTGTGGTTGTTGTTGGTGGTGGTGTGAAAAATAAGAACATGGGAAGAAGTGACGGGGTTATTTTTTGTGGTGGTGGTGGTGGTGGTTGGTGATGAAAGTATGTGATGTCGGTGGTTATGGTGATGTTGATAGTGGAGGTGGTGGTGGTAGTGGTGGGATTGTGGAGAAGAAGAAGACGAAGAAGAATGAAATAGGAAGAAGAAAGATGAAGAACGAAGGAGGAAGAACAAAAAAGAAAAAAAGAACGGTTTTGGTGGTTGTTGGTGCCTTGGTGGTGGTGGTCGGATAATGGAGAAAAAGAAGAAGAAAAAAAAAAGAAAAGAAAAAAGATGAATGTGACATGATTCATTAAGGGTGATTTAGTAAAATTATGGAGAAAGAGTATTGAAACAAAGAAAAAATAAAGGGGTAAATATTTTAAAAAAAAATTAAGGAAGGGGTATTCTTCAAAATTTCCCCTTGTTCCATTCCTAAGCGTTGGCCACTATTTTTATTGGTGCTGGCTGGTGTTGCGGTGCATGTGCCAATCACCTAACAAGCATAATAAGTTCATAGTACCACCTATAGACAAGCTTTCGTAATTCAATCATTTGTCGATTAAATTATTATATATTTTATTGCAATAGAAAATGAAATCATCATCTTTCTAATGATTTTTACATCCCCTCTCTAGCTGTCCTTATTCATAAAAAGGAGGTAAATTTACAATGTGCTTTAATTGATTATTAAGGAATTAAAGTGTGCATTTTAACTATTTTAATAGAAGATTGCTCTTTAGAAGAGTCAAATTCACGTTTCGTGAAGAAATGAGGCTGCATGTACTTAACACTTGAACTCTTTACCAACTGAAGTATGTCTCAAGAACTTGAAACCATTATCTTGATCGATGAAATTATTAAGTACCACCTATAAACAAGTTTTCGTAAATCATTGATCGATGACAATGAAGAGTCGACGAGTCTCCGTCATTACTATAATTTAATACATTTTTTATTATACTCCGTTAAGATATTATAGGCCGTGTATCCAAAGCCATGTGGATGGAAACTCTTGAAAGGTGTCTTAAAAATTGATATATGCATGTTGAATGTCTGCAATAATGGACCTAATAATCAATTGAAACATCATAAAGTACAATAATACTATGCACTGGTACTTGATGATATGTTGCTGGAGACATAGACTTTGGTCCGAAAAAGAGACGCCGCAACAACCCAAGTACATATTTTGTAATGTTCACTTTCTAATAATCTAATATTGTCAAATAAAAATAGATGTATTAATGGCCTATTGATTCAGCCTCATTTTCCTCAGGTCCCGGTTCTCATATATGATCCGGACCCGCCTTCAATGACCCGTTCCGAAAGGGATAGTTGTTACTTGTGAATGTGATCCGGATGCTTGTCTTGTCCTCACCATACTTATCAAAAAGTGTTTCTAGAATTAAATTGTATAAACATAAACAGAAAACTGAATATTGATATCACAAGAATTGAAAAACCTTATGGAAATCCTAACATTCTTGCAGAATTTATAGCCGGACAATTAAAGAATAGAGTTTCGTTTAGAAAAGCAATGAAAAAAGTTATTGAATTAACTGAACAAGCAAATACAAAAGGAATTCAAGTACAATGACGATAAATAATCTGATAATCAAGTCAGCAAATAAGATATTTGGAATAAAAGTCTTACAATAGGAGAAATTTGGCAGATTAACACGTTTTTCATCTTCTTTTTTTTAATTTGGAGCACACCTCCTTTTTTTTTGCAACCCACTAGCAAACACCCCCGAAGTGACTACTTTATCCTTACTGAAAAAAGCTAATCTTTTCCCCTTCCCTTTTGACATTCCCTCTTTATCTTCCCCCCACCCCCCATACTAAAATTATTTTTTGACGTTTCATCATCCCCCCCCCCCCTTCCCTCATTCTCTCTCACGCTCACTCTCAAAGTAGCAAAATCGTAACTTTGGCCGAATTGACCTCAAAAAAAGTAAGTTTTATATCTCTTTCACTTCAACTTCCACTATTTAATATAAATATTTGTTCTTTTTTTAGTTTTTTGATAGTTTTTAGTATAAAGTTTGGCTTTTTCTTTTTTTTTTAAGGTAAAAATTCATTTTTTTAGGAGATATTACAATTTTGATGTTTGTACTTGGTATAAAATTGTAACATTATTAGTTCTTGTACAAAAAGTTAATTTATTTGAATTTTTTTTATAGTTTTTTTTAAGAGATATTACAATTTTGATGTTTTTGTAGCAAAAGTTACGATTTTGGTACCACAACTGAATTTATTTTGTATAATGTTGTCACTTTGATATTTTTTTTTATGCAAGATGTTACTTTATTTGTAATGTTTGTAGTTTTTATAGCAAAAGTTTCGATTTTTACTAGGATGACAAGTAAAAATTAAGGAGATCATATAACACAAAAAATATTATTTTTATAGTTTCTTTTGTAAATTAGTAGAACGTGTACATACTAACTAATACATACTCAAAATAATATGTGGAAAATGTTGTCTCCAACAAAATTTGAACCAGAACCTCTTACTTAAAAAGGTTGGACAATTTAGTAAAAATATAAATTCATAGTTCAGTAAATAAATATTCAGGTTTTCCTCGTATATATAATGTATACCCAAATTAATTTGCTACATTGAAGACTTGAAGTACATTAATTTGTGTACATTTATGTTCATTAATTCAGTTCAAGCACACAAATAAAATTTGGTTATATCAATATCTTTACGATTTTTTTACAATGTGTCCTTAAAACAGAAGTTAAAAGGCTAAAATAAAAATAAAAGATATCGTATGTAAACATATAAGGAAGCATATTTAGAAAATCATACCATAATAAGTTACAAATTCAAATTTTTAATAAGATACTTTTCTTTATTAGCCTCTTAATATGTATCGAAGGCACATTCTAAAAAAATTGATATCTTTAAATTGTATCATTTTTTTTGTCAACTAGCGATGAAATGAGTTTCGGACCTAAGTTTTGAGGTCCTAGGCAAGAGCCTTTTTCACTAGGTCATTCGATTAACTCTTTAGACATGAAACTAACCACATTAAACAACCCCTCTAGCTCTTACTTGATGAATCTCACCAGAAAACTCATCATGTTACACTCCACATAAACTATTCCTTCAAGGAGAAGTACATATGAATGATATCATCTCATGTTAGCACACCAAAGATTATCTTACCAAACAATGAAACCACCTTTTCTATTTTCAAATCTATACTACACTTCTACATGAACTCGACTTGTTTACCGAAAATTCTGATAGCGAATCCCAGAGGTCCTCAACAAGCTCGATCCAAGCTTCGTTGTCCTCTTGGTAAGCATATTTGCAACAGTCCCCTCGTTTACAATATGAATCCAACTATCCAAGTCAACATCAACCATAAAAACCTGAAACAAGAGCCAGCTCACATAGTTCTTAATGTCAACTAATAAAGGAATGAGATATTTTTTGTTCAAATTTCTCCTACCAGAAAACAAACAAAAATTGCCACTTCACTTACTTAGATGGAACATCTCCTGTGCTATGAAGTGCACATGGAGAGTCCTATTATAGAAAGAGAGATTCAAAACTGAACGAGATCGAAAACGATATCCTAATTTTCATTACTCTTTTCGGCATAAAAAGTGCAGGCAACCATCTAGTTAAATTCAGTAAAGGATAGAGACAACATCGCGAAGAAATTAAAGCTGAGAAAAGTTGGTAAAATTTTCGACCTGTTTCTGTAAGTAACAATGGCTCATGGCAATAAACTTTCAACTTTCCGATGAAAATGTTGACGTAATGTAGAACAGTAAAGCTGCCTTCATTGTTCTCAGTGTCTTTGATTCTTTGTTCTAAAACGTAATGTAAAAGAGCTCATACAGCACAAGAGAGAAGGTTCGCTAAGATCCTAATTTCAACTTCTTTGTACAAATGAAATACATAAAGAACTACTCATGTTTACGAAGAATAGAAGGTTTACTCATTCACTAGCGTCAGCATCAAATAATGATACATCGTCTAACATGATAAAAGCAATATCTTACATAAATGAAATAACTACCATCCCACATTGCAAATAGATTACACATATGGCACGTCGATGTCCAAAACAGAACCCTTTCCTTCGTCTTTTCTGCATATGAATGAACAACTAACGGAATTTTGATCACACTAAAGAAATGCAGGACACGAAGAGCAGTTAGGAAGAAAAAATACTAAATATTAGCAGCAGCTAAGCAATCTCAATCACAGAAATATGGAAGATCACCAAAATCAATAAAATATTTGCTTGGTAATACTATCAAGTAGATGAATACCGTGAAGCTGCATTTGCCAACCAGTCAGGTCTCTTCACCGAAGCTTACAAGCCAGAGGGCATTCATCGATAACCTGTTGTTCACCAATAATGTTTTGCACTGCATTGGCCAAAACAATAGTACTCGAAATACAATGGCTGCGTCACAAATCGTTTACACGGGAGCAAAGCCTCTCTTGAAAGTCGATCATTCTTTATGAACTAAAGAGTAGCTAAACTGCATGAATGTATTTAAGCACCATACCAGATTACCAAACAAGCGTACTTGTCACAAGCACCAACACATATTCAAGAGCAAGCAGAGATTTTGTTGCTCGAGTTGGGGGGTTTACGAATCCATGATAACAATACATATGTAGTTCCTTTTGAATTATTAGTACTATCTTTTGACTATGTAAAAATTCACATGTGAAGATATTTTCTTATCAGTAAAAAAGTTATGAAGAGAAAAAGATTAATACTAAGTCTAAATATGTACTCAAGACCTTCTTAAAATTACATCCTGAAGAATCATGAGTAAATTTCTAATAATTTTTTCTAAACCCCCAACTTTCCTTACGGATAGAAACAAAATCTCTATCGAAAAAGGTTGGCATAATTAGCCCATTCCTAAAGTCCCTGATTTGGAAGCCAATCTTATACCCATCGATACGACACACCATTAACCTACACATGGTAGCACAAGATTTCAACCTTCAGCAACCCATGACGGCACAGTTGTATACAAAGCTACCAGATCGTTTACGACCAAGAACATCCCATTGTGGAGGGCCTTCACTTGGAACCCATGAGTTGACTTCAATAAATCCTTCACCCATAGTCCTCGGTCCACCAATCACAATAAGTCTATCCCCACAACCTCTAAAGGCTAATCCCCATCCATTCATGGAAGCTGCCCTTTCAGGCAACCGTCCAACTGTCGTCCACACCCGGGTAGGCTTATCGTACTTCCTCACTGCCATGTCCGCATAATCAGCAGCATATAGCTCATTATCTACAACGGCAACCAGAGGAGGAGCTTCAGTAGTAGCAGGAGCCTCGCCTTCCCTAGCTGCACCTGATCGAACAGGAGACATGCTGGGAATTTCGGTCCAAGTTTCAGTTTCCAGATCATATTCTTCCCCACATGTAAGAACTTTTGGCTCCCTTCCTCCGATACCTCCAATGACATAAAACTTTCGATCCATAAAAACAGCTGAACACATCTTCCTTGGTTTATTCATGCTTGGAAGGGTGCTCCAAGTTTTAGTCTCTGAATTATAGAGCTCTGCTGAACTGAGAGTGTTGCCGAGTGAGTCACATCCACCAGCTACAATTGCAATCTCACCAGAACTGGCAGAACCAAACAAACATCTCGGTGCGTTCATGCTCATACCAGACGACCACGAGTTCGTCAATAAACTATATTGATATATAACATTGGACATTACTTCCTTCCCAAACACAAGAAGCTCAGTTCCAACTGCTAAAGATTCCTTGTCTGAGAACTGAAAACACTCATTAGGGTGCATTGAAGGTAGATGCATCCAACGACGACGACTCGGATCGAAAACTTCCCACTCAAGTAGCTCACAAGAAAAATATACCCAGTGCTCAACCACACCATACTGCCGCCTTAGTCTATAAAGCTCACCACTCCTAATCAGTTCACGAAAACTTCGATTTATAGATGTAATAGCACCATAATCGGACCTTGAGCAGCGAATTAGACAGCTAATAGAGTTATCCCTTAGAATGCCAAGAAAAAGGGAACTTGAGTCTTCAGCTTGAGCCGCATCAATATCACCCAATGCCAGAGCTGTACAATCATCAAACTGCTTCAAGGACTTCTTAGTGACGACTTCTTCATCTTCATCTTCCTCGTGCTGCCGTTTCTCAGGAAGAACATCAGTCGTATCTACCTTGTCATTTGTACAAGCGCGGTTGTTTTCTCGCTCACAAGACATAGGATAGTCCCTCGAAACTACACAAGCGCGATCACCTAGCATGTCTTGTAAGTTATCTTAAACAAATTGGACTTTTAGACCTTATGGCAATCTCTATCCCTCTTACTTCACCTACTCTAATATTCAATGTAACAAAATCAACAACCAAATCATCAGACTATCTAATTATCTATCAACTTTTTCAAAGAAAAAGAAACATATCTATGCAACCAAGGGAAGATAAATTTATTTCTATATCAAGATACTGAATTAATACTAAATAAATAAAACACATCAAATTAAAAAAAACATCAGCCAACAAGAAAATGCATGTTTGACTATACTCAATTAAAAGGAACAACCTTTATAAATGCATCTTTAATGATCAAATACCAAATTTATTGGCACATATCAAATCATATTCAAACCAAGTATAAATCTTTGATTAACATAAATGAACAAGTCAAGAATAACATTAAAATTCACTAATTTTTTAGACATTTTAATAAAATGCCATCTAACATAAAAATCAATTTCAAACTGAAATGAACATATAATTTGAAACTAAAATGAGAAATATGCATATATCTAAATTCACCAAATCCAAGAATTCAATATTTGCATTAGTTTTTGTAAAATATGCAGACACTTAAAATCCATTTCATTACATCTAGCAACCATATAACCAAGAAACAACAAAAACATTTATTACATGCAAGTGTTCAAACATGGTAACTAAAAATAATTAAAATAATAAAGAGAACTTACAATTGGATTAAGAAGGAAGACTTGATTGGAATGGAATGAAATGAAAAGGGCAAAACAAGCTATTAGTATTTTCTCTTTATATCTCTATATTGATGTCTATTTTACAATTTACTATGTCAAAAGAATAAAATATATAAATACGATATTTTCTTGAATTTTTGTGTGTATATGTTTTCTATGAGCTTTGTGTTTATTACAAACTCAAGGTTTAGTTCTTGAAGGTCTCTCTCTCTCTCTCTCTGGAAAGAGGTAAAACCTTTAGATTCTCTCTGAGCAAATTGAGAGAAGACTTTGGCTTAGTGCAATTGTACTTGGGCTAGGTGTGGTTGGGGGGGTGGGGTGGGGGTGGGGTGGGGGTGTATAATTATATTTTTCAGTACCTCCCTGTGGGATCTATCCCTTTGAAAGTCTCTTATTTATAGCAATCAATTTCTTTACCTATTTTAGGAGCCTCCTTTATGATTTTAATTAAAAATATTTATAGGTACATTATTTATTAATTTTATATAGAATATTAGATTATAATATCTATGAAGAACAATTTATTATCTATTTTATGAACCACTTTATTACATAATTTACGTAAAAGTAGTTGTACCTTACTTATCAAATATTTTACTATTATAATTACAATATTATAAATTAAGAGGCGGTCACCTGTTTTATAAACCACTTTCACGGATTTTACGTAGAAATAGTTGGGTGTTACTCATTAAATTTTGTATTACAATTATCATTAAATTTTGTATTACTATTACAATATTAATAACAAAAAAGTTTGTTACCTAGATTTGACTTAATATAATTATACATTAGTTAATAGTTATTATATTTTATGTTCTAGTTACAATATTTTTACTTATTAAATATTTTACTATTATAATTACAATATTTAAACCAAGAGGCGGTCACCTGTTTTATGAACCACTTTTACAGATTTTACGTAAAAATAGGTGGGTGTTACTCATTAAATTTTATATTACAATTACAATATTAGTAACAAAGAGTTTGCTACCTAGATTTGACTTGAATATATAAATAGTTACTATATTTATGCTTTAATTACAATATTTTTACTTATTAAATATTTTGTTATTATAATTACAATATTTAAACCAAATAGCGGTCACCTGTTTTATGAACCACTTTTACAGATTTTACGTAAAAATAATTGGGTGTTACTCATTAAATTTTATATTACAATTACAACATCAATAACAAAGAGTTTGCTACCTAGATTTGACTTGAATATATAAATAGTTATTACTCCCTCCATCCGTAAATGATTGCTATATTTTGACTTTCATGATCAACAAAACACAATTTAAAACGTAAATATCTCTTATTCTACATGTGAAAAATTATAAAAATTTGATATTTCAAAAATATTTATTAAGACGAATCTAACAAGGTCCCACATGACTATATTATTTTTTATCGTTCAATGAAAATTCTTGATCAATTCTTTTAAAGTTTGATCACAAAAGTCAATATGTACCAATCATTTAGGGACGGGGTAGTATATTTTATGTTTTAATTGCAGTATTTTTACTTATTAAATATTTTACTATTATAATTACAATATTTAAACCAAGAGGCGGTCACCTGTTTTATGAACAACTTTTACAGATTTTACGTAAAAATAGTTGGGTGTTACTCATTAAATTTTATATTACAACTACAATACTAATAACAAAGAGATTGCTACCTAGATTTGACTTGAATATAATTATATATTAATTATTATATTTTATGTTTTTTATATATTAATTACAATATTTATAATAAAGAGTATGTTACCAATTTTTATTATTCCGTTTTTAAAATATTGTAGATGAAAACATGTTACTTAAATATAATTATACATTATTTAGTTCATTTTATGTTTGAATTACGATATTTATAACAAATAGTAGTACGTTACCTATTTTTATTATTCCATTTTTAACATATTTTACATGAAACATGTAAAATATATCAATAATTTCTTAGAAGTTTATCCAAATGCATATAACTCATTTTGCAACATATTAAAGGAATACTATATATGAATATTTTCCCTAATAATGAAGTGCAATATCTACCCTACATTTAATATGAGAAGGCGGGAATTAAAGATTTTATATAGAATCCTATATTCTCTTAAAATTAAAAGGGGTAATTAATTATTTTAATTTTTAAAATGTGAATTTACATAGAAATATTATTTACACATTAAACTTAAGTTTACTTAAGATGAATTCAAAAGAATTATATCAAATATTGTATTTATATACAAGTATTTTTATAGTTCATAAATAATGTTTTATCATCATAATTTTATATACAATTTAATCAAAATTATATATCATAAATATGATAAATGAATTTGCACATGTTAAATCGTGCACAAACATATATAGTTCTTGTTAGGATAATAAGTGAACCTCAAACATATATAGTTCTTGAAACATCCTACTATATGTATACACTACAAGCAACGTTATTTTAAATTTTTTATCATGTAATATTAATTTAACTATCTTTAAACCTTCTGGATATTCCCCATTTAAACTTCAACTAAAACATCCTACTACGTGTACACATCATTTTGTTCTAAAAATCACATATAATATTGGTATTTGATATATTCTCATCAAATATTATACTTATTATATAACATCAAGTTATTAATCAATCATCAAGGTTTAGGATTGGACCATATCTATAGATGATGTATGTAACAATTAATTGTAGTAAATCCTTCCATTGAAGATGTACAACCATTATTTTTAGATAAAGCAAATTTAAAAACCTTTTCATGTTATCTCACCATATGATTTTGGTTGTTTTATATGATTTCCATATATTAATTTGAACAAATTGAATTTATTATAAAGAACAATATACGTACGAGGCTAGAGATTAGTTGTCACTTAAAAAAGAAAACTACTCTTCTTCCATTCAAGATAATTTTCATTTAGGGTTGTTATCCAATATCTAGTAGATACTTTTCGAGTCAATTATTATCTATCTTGTACTCGAATCTTACTTGATTAACATACGGGCATGTTTAAAAGTTAAGTTTATTGCGTTGAGTATCGATCGGACGGTTGTCGAGTTACTTGTTCCTTCACAACACTAACTATAATATGATTCTTTTAAATCTTTCTCGGGAAATCATTAGTCGAGCAAGTTGGGTTTGAAAATGTGAACTCTAATTAATTCGTCAAGTGTCCCATCGACTATCCATCACACTTGGTGACTTTGTCTGCAACAATATGATACGCGTACAATAAAATTAAAAAATAAAGGATGGTAACTTAGTTTAGTGTCAATGTAGCACATATGGGATAACTTACTTAAAAATGAATCCACTAGAAAAAGAAATTACAAACGAGGACTTATTGGAATGCCGCCGTTATCTATCTCTCTTACTTTACTTTCTATAGTTACACCCAACTCCACAAGTTAACGCTCTCCCGGTGTTAGACTATTACAAAGAGTAGAAAAATATTATTGCAAAAATCAAGGACCATCACCTATGTTTTATCCTAAGTCCTTTCGCACACTAATATTTTAAATGTCCTAATTCACTCACTCATGTTTTAATTTTGCTCACCCTATTTAGTCACTGTACCACCAATTTCTCCATTAATTTGTTCACATGACAATTGCACGTGGTTTCGTCTGAGGGTCAATTTCTATGTTCTTTTTATTTTCTATAGAGTACAAAAATATATATTTATCCCTAAAAGAATCACCTAATTAGCACATGGCTAAATTAACGACGACATCAATGATGATATAGACTGGAGTTCTGAAAGATCCACTTTTTTGTACATGAGTGAGCCAAAAGGATACATAATAAAACATAAGTCATGAACGCGATAACTTATCGTGTAAAAAATAATATTCAAGTCCGACTAGATAAACCTAACCGGTTGCTGTCAAATCGATGCCCCAAGTTAAGTACATGCTGAGCGAGTGCCAATTTACCCGGACCTTCTCTATTTTTCTTGTGTCGCTAAGTTACAAATATGAAAGCGAAGTCGTGCAATATCCAAATTGAAAATGATCTCTCTGTTCATGGTTCATGCTTGAACGAAACAAAAGAAGTTAGAAAATTTGATTGCTTTATGAACCAACTTATCACAATAAAGTTAAGGCTCATCGTCAAATCATAATGACTGGAGACTCAGCTACTCTCAAGGCTTATCCATCACGGCAATTTTGACAACTTCCGATGGCTTTCATTTTGTCTTGAAAATTGAACGATTCAACGTAATAATAAGGCTTTATTTGATAGATACCAAAACATTAAAAGTAAACAAATACGGAGAAATTTCGGCTTAAAGTGCTCAATTCGTTTGTGTTTGCATGCTTAATAGAAGAAGTGTCATACTCATATACCACATTTCATTGTAAACGTCACCTTACCTAATATTATACGGAGATAGATGAAGTTGTTTGTATTTTGGTCCCGGATAATTACATTGTTGTGGATTAGTCTTTAAAAGTGGCTTAAGTGTTGCGGTATAGTCCTCAATAGTAACAATCGTTGCACGTTAGTCCCTATTTTTTGGGACATACTGCAACATTTGTAACTTTCCAGGACTATAGTATTGCAACACTATAGTCCTCAATAGTGACAATCGTTGCACATTAGTCCCTATTTTTGGGGGCATACTGCAACATTTGTAACTTTTCAGGACTATAGTATTGCAACACTTATGTAATTTTTATAGACTAATCTGCAACGCTGTAATTATCTAGAATTGAAATGCAACTTCATCCCGCTATTTGAGACCAAATCTGCAGTTACATTTTTATTATATGTCTTGTATTTATTTATTTATTTATATATATTAATAATTGGTTATCATATAATTATTCAGTGTATATTGTATAGTATACAAATTGCAATATAAAGAAAAAAAAATTCAAAATAAGGAGGGTAAAAAATTTAGGGAGTGAACATAATATCTACAATTCTTTTTAGGGAGCCAACTTGCCAATATTTCAACCATTTTAGCACGTAATAATAGAGAGAGTAGCTTAAGATCTTATATATTGATCCAGGAGAACATCGACTTTCGATGTGGGATGTGCATCTTAACACTCCTCCTCATATGTAACCCAATCGTCGGCGAAATTTTCCTCGTCGGTATTACTTGCCAGAACAACATCGGCGGGGTTACATGTGCCTCATTAAATAGGGCTTGGCTCATGATACTATGTTAAAAGTATGAGGTTCCACTCTAAAATCAATTGGCAATAGAAAAAGTAGCTCAAAAATCTTATATATTGACCTGAAGGACATCGACTTTTGATATGGGAGGTGCATTTAACATATCCAATCCCATAGTATCTTTTAAGGGAGATGATGTAAACACTCTTAAAGAGCTCATCTCTGTCCGCCTCAAGAACAAAAATGTTCCTTAAATTATGAAATATATATCTTTCTAAATAAATTATGAAGTATAATTAATGATTTAATTTGTCATGCATCGACGTATTAGTATGAGCACTCCAAAGTCCAAAGTAGTTCATTTTAGACCTTAATTCATTAAATGCTCTAAAGTATATGTGAGTTACTGTTTAGTAATTTGTTTCAAAGATTTATATGTAACTTTGCAGTTTAGGCTTATACTTAATTTTTCTTTCAGAATTATTTTAATTGATTAAATAATTGTATAGAATTAATGAACGTGGCTTAAAGTACGACTTAAATTATACAATATAATCAATTAATTGACTGACCCACACGAAACCGGAAATAATCGAAATCAATCGAAATCGAACCGATTTTGATTTTTGGTTCGGCCTTTGATGGAACCAAATTGATGTCGGCTCAGCCAACAAGAGAACTGATTAAAATCAAACCAATACCTATTTTCTTTTTTCAAAAAAATAAGTTCAGTACACTATAATTGTCGAGATGATTTAAGTGTTTTCATTATCCGTATAATGTGATAAGAGATATGTAAATCTTTTTAAAGGCAGTATTATAAAGAATACAAAGATATGTAAGAAAAAGTTATATTTTGTATTTCAATGGATTTGCAATTTGTTAGAATTAATTTTAAAAGTAGTTCATTGAACTTGCATTGGTATATACTTGCCGTTTATGCACAATCCAATATGTACAAATTCGTTTTTAGTCACAATTACTTTTTGGTATAATTAATTTGTTACTGTTAAATTTTGTAACATAAGTATATGATAAAATAAAATAAAAAATCGTATACGGTTGAAAAATGAATTTGAAGAAACATAAATGCATCAATATTAAATATAAAAATATATAATTAGTTAAAATTACATGATAAATAGTTAAAATATAAATGGAAGTTGTTTTGAATATCAACAAATGTAATATCCTGATTGGTTAGAAAGATCATTTGGCTTCAAATGAAACCTATAATTTCCCCCTTCCCATATAGTGTAGATACGTATTGGAATTTAATTTTGGGAAACAACAATATCATTTAAATTTAAACTTTTGTCGCAAAACAATCATATTAACTAAAAGATGATAGACCAAAAAAATAGCCCAAAACCGAGAATGGAACCTAAATCGAATCATAACCGAGCGGATCAAAAATTGGAACCGAACTATTTAGATTCTTCCTTCCAGAGAACCGACAAAATATGTTCGGTGCTCAAAACCGAGTCGAATCAAACCTTGCACACCCTTAGCCAGGAGAAAATTCTTGTATGCTTAGGAGGTCATGCTCACATGGTGCTCACAACTATCTGAGCCGTTAGATTAAGAGTTTAAGTGATATTTTAATCCTATGGTTCATATTTAATTGGGTATTTTTGTCCTTACATCTTTAAGTGGAAAAACAATAATAGTGGTATTTTGAGTATTAATGATAGAGTAATTAGCAATTAATTGAGATTGGAGAGAGGAAGCTAAATGCAATGATTACTTCAGCTCACCAATGTCGAAAATATGAATTCTAGTATTAATCTCATTTAAAATAAATTGAAGTATAACTTTTTTTCTAATTTTAATTATTTCAATCAAAAACCAATGAATTTTCTCAGTCTCATGTCAATAACACCACTGAATAATATACATTGATGTTGCATATTTCTTCAATAACACCATATAGAATTTATTTATATATCTTTACTAGTATTAATCTCATTTTAGATATATTTCTTCACTAATAAATAATTCTAGTATTAATCTCATTTTAGATATATTTTTAGTGACACCATTTACTAATACACACTGGTGTTCCGTTCTTGTTCAATAACACCACTGAATAATATATATTAGTGTTGCATATTTATTCAACAACACCACATAAAATTTATTTATATATCTTTACTAGTATTAATCTCATTTTAGATATATTTCTTCAATAATAAACAATTATAGTATTAATCTCATTTTAGATATATTTTTAGTGACACCATTTACAAATACACATTGGTGTTCCGTTCTTGTTCAATAACACCACTGAATAATATACATTGGTGTTGCATATTTCTTCAATAACACTACATAAAATTTATTTATATATCTTTACTAGTATTAATCTCATTTTAAATATATTTCTTCAATAATAAACAATTCTAGTATTAATCTCATTTTAGATATATTTTTAGTGACACCATTTACTAATACACACTGGTGTTCCGTTCTTGTTCAATAACACCACTGAATAATATACATTGGTGTTGCATATTTCTTCAATAACACCACATAAAATTTATTTATATATATAAATCTCATTTTAGATATATTTATTCAATAATAAAAAATTCTAGTATTAATCTCATTTTAGATATATTTTTAGTGACACCATTTACTAATACACACTGGTGTTTCGTTCTTGTTCAATAACACCACTGAATAATATACATTGGTGTTGCATATTTATTCAATAACACCACATAAAATTTATTTATATATCTTTACTAGTATAAATCTCATTTTAGATATATTTCTTCAATAATAAATAATTCTTGTATTAATCTCATTTTAGATATATTTTTAGTGACACCATTTACTAATACACACTGGTGTTTCGTTCTTGTTCAATAACACCACTGAATAATATACATTGGTGTTGCATATTTCTTCAATAACACCACATAAAATTTATTTATATATCTTTACTATTTATGCTTAAAATGTATTTTGGTATCTCTCATTATCTCTAAACACAAAATTAACTCTAACCGCTTAAGAAATTGTAATATGATTACTACCAAAATTGGTGGAATAATTAAAATACCAATTGAATTTGTCTTGACTAGACTTAATGCAATACCAAACCAAATTATATAAATCACAATAGAAAATAAAAATTTAATTTGAGTACACCAATCAAATTTGTATTGTTTATATGTATTAAGTATTCAAGTTTAAAATTGTGAGTATATTTTGTAAAATTTCATAATTAAGATTCCAGATTTGGGTGTTATTTTGGTTAATAAATGGTAATAAATTTGGAGTGCAATAAATTTGGTGTTACTTTTTCACATTCTATAAAAAAAAACATTTCTTAAATGACCATGAAACCCTTGTGAGCATGGTGCTCACAAAATAGTTGTAAGCATATAAGTACAACTCCTTAGCCAGTATCACATTTGGTAATTAATATGGGGTAAATTAATATTTGGATTAAAGGCACATTTGATAACACATGTTTCACACTATGTCACATTCAATCACAGATGTTATAATATATCACGAGTTGTAACATAATTATGGTATCAATAATTAGTTAGTTACAATATAAAAAATTGAAAAAAGTTACTTTTTTGAAATATCTTCAATATAAATGTATCAATATTAATTTTATATTTTTAAACTAAATACTCCCTCAATATCTAAATGATTGGTAGTACATTTTGACTTTCATGGTCAACAAAACAAGATTTAAAACGTAATCGGCATAAAAAACGATCCTACTTTTGAAATCGAGTGAGTACTGTATGATCTGTATTCCGGCTAGCTAATGATTAAAGAACACTTCACTCAAACTTTGTCTCCATTTTTATCTTTATCTTCTTCACACTCATCTCTTTATCGATTTACATCAAAAGCCTAAAAGGGTATGTGAAATCTCCTATTTTTAATTCAAATACAGTTTCAAAATTCAATCTTTATTGACTAACTCATCATATGTGCATGTACTTTAGTTATGTCAATTTTGTTGATTCTTTGAATATTCATACTAATCTCTCTATTGATTTATATCAAACCCAAAAAGGGTATGTTAAATCTACTATTTTTTCAATTAAATTACAGTTAAAATTTCGTTCTTTAATCGATTAACTGTTTTTATGTCTTATGAGTATGTTCTATGGCTGTCAGTTATAGTTAAATAAATCGTATATATAATGAAATAAATCAAAATGACTCGTTAAGTAGTAGATGTTGGTTGTGCTTGATGTTGGATGAATTCGGAAACGACCTCTTTGTTACAACTTACAAGGCGGTTAATGTTGTGTACAATCCAACCCTCCTTAGCTCGCTTAGGTGGGAGCCATTGTAATTGATTAACTCATCATATGTGTAGTGTGGTTATGCAATTTAGTTTATATCAATTTTGTTGATTATTTGAATTTTCGCAATAGTCGCTTTATTTATTCATATAAAAGCCAAAAAGGGTATTTGAAATCTGTATTTTAAATTCAAATACTCTTACAGAAGTTGTTCTTTAATTGGTTAACTCATCAAATATGCTTATGTAATTAACTTGTGTTAACTTTATTGATTTTTTTAGTATGCTTCTGAATTTGGTAGTTGTTTAGTCTTGAATTCTAAATGATGTTTCCTTATATCTCAATGTATTAGGTTAAATTGTGATAATTTAGCATCTGTATTTGAGGTGTAGGTGTTCATTAAGTTTTTATGTCAAGTATATGGAAATATGTAGTAATTTATTAGTGGAGAAGTTATGCCTAGAACTATACTTCAAATATAAAGAAATAGACGTAATTTGATGGTATTAATTTAGCGGAACTGATAATCTGCGTGTAAGGTACATTTATAATTTTGATAATGACACTCCATCTCTTAGTTTTTTTGGATCACTATTACACTGCAAGCGAAGTGATATAATCAATTGGTGGCTAGAAATATTATTGAGCTTCCATGTAAGGCGTCGAATGTTGATAGTTTTGGTATTTAAGTTGTTAATTGAGTTTCAACATTTAAGGTGTCGAATCTGGAAGCTGTTTGAATGAACTGATCATCATAGCATGAGTTATTGCATTGGTGCTTTCAGTTGAGCTGTTTTGGGAGTTTTTTATTTGTCCATTAATTGCTAAGTATGCAATTTACTATGTTTTCAATATTTTGAAACTAGTATTCGTGAACTAAATGCAACAGATAAGTATGCATTGGTTAGCAATCCTCGATTGGAGCACTAACATCCGGCCATATCTATTATAAATTTTGACGATAAGCCTCTGATTAGTTCCATTGTTTTGTCAGGTGTAGTTTTCGCAAATATGAATCCAGGTGGTTATACTATTGAAGTGACAACCCTGTCTCCAAAGGCAACAGAGAAGGATGTCCATGATTTCTTTGCCTTTTGTGGCAAGATTGATCATGTGGAGATTGTAAGGTACTTGGAGATTAAACTTGATTTCGAAATGTGAATAGTTCCATCTTTAGCTTCTCTTTGTATCTTTGAAAGATAAGATGTTTTTAATTGATTACGCTTCAGAGTTTTTGCAGTATTCTTTCATTAATGATTTATCTCCAAAGATTTCTTTGTTCTTTCAGTTGTAAGTATTCATAATTGCTAGATACTATCTCATTATCAATATTTGTCAAACAGCACAAGTTGCTTCATAAAAAGTGTTTATTCATTGGGTACTGAAATTGTATGCTTAACGTAATTGCATTCTTAATGAACTGAGCTCTATGTTGGGACATCTCTGCCATTCATCCCATAAGATCTACGTCTTTTGATATACTTTTAGTCGAACTTGACCGAACAAATATCTAATGTATTTTAAACTGATCAATGTGTGACGTACTCGAGGGATATGGAGCCAAAAAGGTAGGTGAAGTTACTCACCAAAATCTACCAAAGATGAGAATTATGTCTGTTTACCCTAAGTTGCCTTCCAAGATGAGATGGTATCCTCATCATGCTTCCCATGAAAACAAGTTGGAAACACATGGAAACACGTTTAAATATTGAGTTATTTCATAGGAGAGCATATCAAGAATCTTCTGTTGTACTTGTATACTACTAGAGACATGGAACTTGGTTATGTTGGCCACTGATTAATAATGAACAATATGTATTGTTTCATAATCTGATAAATGTTCTTATGGTCTTGATGATACAGGGCTGGTGAATATGCATGCACTGCTTATGTGACATTTAAAAATATACACGCTCTCGAAACGGCAGTCTTGCTCAGTGTAAGTCCATATAACATGGCTTTCTTTTCATTGATATAATGTTCGCAATCAGTAAAATGAAAAACTTTCGTTAGTAAGCTAGCGATAGCATGTGGAACGGATTACCTGTCACAAAGTGTTTTAATAGATTTTACTTGCAAAGTTCCCTCAGTTTGGCAGATTAATGGATGGGTTTCTGCCATTCTCTGTAGTGTTATGCAACTAACTACCAATTAATTGGTTCCATTGGAAGTTGTAACAATTGCGATATTATCATGTCAAGTATCCGTTTTTATCTTCCAAATAAAACCTATTTCAGCTATAAGGGATCCATGCAGTTAGCCATTTGCATAGAAGTTACATTAAGTGATTTATTGCTGAATTATACTTGTATTTGTCTTTTCCTGTTTTCGTAAAATACTCATATGGAGCATGCATCTCTTGGCAAATATCAGAAGCAAAATTTTTAATTGTTGTTCGTTGTTGGGTTCAGACGGATTACCTCCGTTCCCCACCCCATAACGATTTCCTATCCAGTCCGTCTTCTCCCATTTCCTCCTAGATCTATTAGTTATTCAATTCGTGACTTTAGTCAGTATCCTCATTTTGGTCTAAATACTAGTGGGGTTAAAAAATTTCTCAGGGAGCCACCATTGTGGACCAGCGTGTATGCATAACTCCTTGGGGACATTATGATGATGAGTACAACATGTGGAATCAGCCCTCGTGGAACCCTACTGATGGAAATGCATCTGTACGATATGTTCCCATGTCTCATCCTATTTTATGCAATTACGGCTTCTTCAAGCTATTCTTTTTCCCCTCTCATGATTCCGTCCTACATTGCAATGCATTTTAGGACTCACAAGGAGGCCAGTTTGTTCCTTCTGCCGGTGAAGCTGTAACCATGGCTCAAGATGTAGTCAAAACTATGCTGGCCACAGGATATGAACTGGGAAAGGGTGCATTAGGCAAGGCCAAAGCTTTTGATGAATCTCATCAGGTCTCAGCTTCTGCAGTGGGCAAGGTAGCTGAGTTGAGTGAGAAAATAGGCCTTACCGACAAGATTTTCGCTGGAGTCGAAGCAGCTAGATTAGTCAATCAGAGGTACCACATTTCAGATTCGACCAAATCAGCCGTAACAGCTACCGGAAGAAAAGCTGCCGCTGCTGCGTCTGCAGTGGTTAACAGCAGTTATTTCTCTCAGGGAGCTCTTTGGGTGTCTGGTGCTCTAGGCAAGGCTGCAAACGCTGCCGGAAACTTGGGTAGCCGCAGTGTCAATGGATAAAGATATGACTTAACTGAGAGTTTCATGGTTCATTTTGATGGAGTTTGTAGGAGATGGTTTTACATGTATATACATTTTACTACATAGACATACATATATATAGGTGAAAATTAAGAAGATATTTGAAGGAGCTATCTTAAGTAACATTTAAAAAAAATTCTAAACAATACATGTCTTTCCTAATATAATTATCTTGAAACTTGTGGCGACTTTATTGGATTATTTGGGTGATTATATTGTAGCAATTTATGGTCCCAAAATTTAGGAATCAAATTGTGAAATTAATGCATTAGGAGAAATCGTAAGAGAATTTTTTAGGAGAACCGTAACCAATCCAGATTGCAATTGATGATGAACTTGTAATATCATTTGGGTTAAAAGACACATTCGGTCACATATGTTTCTTATCATGTCACATTTTTTTTAAATTGTAAATTAGCGATGAGGTGAGTTTTGAACCTATGACCTTCTAATCACTAGCAAGATTCTTTTTCACTAGCCTATTCAATCGCATATGTTTCTTATCAGGTCTCATTTTGATCACACATGTTTCAGTATATCTCATTTGATCACATATGTTCCATAATAAGTGTTTTTGTTGGTCACTTTGTATTAAATATGTTAAGTTTGATTTTCTTCAGACAAATTGAGAGGGGTTCAATTGTCCGAGCACATTTGTAAGATAATATTAATTGTGATTGATTTTTATTATTAATTTATTATTATAATTTTGATTTTGAGTTTTTTTAAAACGGCTAACATAAATACTTGTAAAATTATTTTATAAAACATAAAAAGTATCTTAAAATATGACCAAACAATTTTTCCTTGTTAATCTGACTCCAAAAGTCAAATTTAACCTCATTATTACGGAAATCACAATAATTTAAGTAGGATATTTTTTGAAACATGTATGATCAAGTGGAACACACACATGTGTGATCAAACATGACTTTTTAATCCCAACGAAAACATTTGTGATGGAATGATGACATAAAGAAGAAACATGAGTGATCAAACGTACATTTTTAACCCTTTTCATTTTATGTTTTACACGATTGTCTTTTCCACTAAACAAGAAACCATATAAAATATTTTAATTCCACAAAAAGTTGCATTAAAAAAAAATTTAAGTTGGATGAAATATGATGATGAAGTAAGTGGATGTGCACCATTTCAATCTATCTTATGCATGCCTGTATTGTTTACCATCATCATGTGAGGCCATTCCCCAACAACTTGGCCTTCCACTGTAAGAGTAAAATACATTCTACTAAACATCATTTGATACTGTCTGTTACTTCACACTGAAGCAGAAGATTACTAGTTTTGAAGGGAAAAAGCATAGTGGAACAAATAAATTTACTCTAAAGGAACACTTCACAAATGTAAATAATCAAAAGTTCCCGACTCGAAACCGTTCTCTATTAAACTTGTGTCTCATCTGTCATCATAAAGACAATTCTAGCTGCATCAGTTTGTTATATGCTTCAGACAAAAAAGAGGCTCAACTCCACTTGAAGATTGTCACCTTTTCCACTCAGGCTGGACCATCTTATCTGAAATTTAGCAACTCATTGACTGAATAAACTATAGAACAAGAAAGTAAAGAGAGTAGGTGTGTATTAATTCGTTCTCTTAAACGAGTAATGCTACTAGCCAACAGATAGAAATAACAACTACACACTTAGGAATGTATATTCATGGGATCTGATGAATGATATGTCATCAGCTTCTGGAGTATTATCAAATTTTTAGGGGCAGGACTTCGGTTTTGAATTATGATTTGGACCAGTACATAGATTTGTTTTAAAACAAGTAGGAAAAGAAAAAGGAAGCTACATAGAGTTGAACTATCTAATTTGATTTGAACTAAAATGATATAGTACAAAGAAGCCGATCGATATAATAAAACACATATGCTACTAGATCAATTCATTATAACAGCTTAAAGAGTTCTTACCATTACTATCTCTAGAGGATGACATGGACCGGTCGACTCTGATTCCACCTTTGCCATTTGATTGAACAAGTCTCTGCACTCGAGGTGATGAGGTTGGCTTTGCATTTACATATGACGGCAATGAATAACGTCTGGCTGGACTATTTTTCTCAACTTCTTCTTCTGCAAACCTTGAGGAGGCTAGACCCCTTACCTTGGCCTTTGCAGACTTAGTTGCAGCCATGTAGCTTGGTACCTTCACTCCATGTTGCCAAGTATCATGATCATCATGCTTTGCAGGTAAAGAAACTCTTCTGTTGCTAATTTTGTGGGTTTCCTTACCAAACAGATCTTCCTTAGAGTCCTGAGCCTCATTCATCAACTGTGAGCCAACTGAGTCAGAGATAGGATGATCTCCTATATAGCTTATTTGATCCTCTACCACTGGCTGAATCTTACAGATTTCTTGCGTGGCTAATTCAGGAGCAACGCCTTGTATACCTTTGTTAAGTGAACTTTTGGGTTTCTTTTCTGAAATATTTAGAACTGGAGAGTTCGATGATTTTCTTTGACTGCGCCTTCGCCAATCGGTATCGACTTCTGCTTGATGAGTTATATCATTTGCAGAGTTGGAAACTTTTTTTGGATTGCTTTCACCTTTATCAACTCCATTTAGCCTCGAGTTTCCTTTAACCTTTCCTGACTTTGAAGTTGAACGAGCAGATATTTTATCAGCAATTACAGGCTGCTCTCTTTGCAGATCAAGTTTTGAAACAGGTCTTTGAAATTCAACTATGCTCTTCGACTCAATTCCGGTCTTTGTTTTACAAAGAGTGCGCCAAATACGTGACATGGTCCAGCGAAGTAGCCAACTCCATTCAGAATTTGGTTCCTCCGGGCGATACTTAAGGTTAAGAGGCAATGGACCATGTGCGGAAGAAAGTAGCTGCATAAAAAACAAGAGGCATAATTAATCGTGCCAGCAGCTAATTGTTGTCTCTATCGCTAACAAGCTGAACAACCTTTGTTTTGTTTGATAACAACAATATTGATAGACGTATATCTCTCTCATCGATAGTACAAAATAACCAGTTATTCTCCTCCTCAAACACACTCCGTAGCAATCGAACTTCTTCAAGTATGCTGAGTGTTGTATTGGGCAGTCACACAGGAATTAAAGTATTATATATTTGCTGTAAATCTGATGTGGAGAGATTTTTATCAGTAGCAAAAGCAACTAAAATCAATTCTCACTGATTTTTATTCTCATGATTTAGTCTTCAACTGCCTTAAACATTTATCAGTGTCTAGTAATCTAAATTAGTTTAAGCGCCTATGAACTGACTATTAAAGGGAGAAGGTAGTTAAGTTAATGTAGAACTGTAATGGGTAGAAAAGGGAAGTACTAAAGGGCCAAGGCAGCAAAGATACCTGACATATAAATGCATTCCTCTTGAGTGTATCTCTTCGACCACATGTGTCAACTGTAATCGACTCGGAGGACTCAGCATCCTGGTAAGAAGATTATATTAGAAGCAGTAACATAGTAATGTTAAATAACATTGAGCACATGACAAGCACTTCAACTGAAACAATTATGTTATTCTTGGGAATTGGAAGTGTACATGCAACATGATTTATCAAGTGACACACTAATCAATGAAATTTCCTGGCCTTTTATCACTTTAAGTGAAAAGCTGAAAGAAGTGTCGAATTAAAAGGACGAGAAAATCTGCGTCAGAACGACCAATGACAAGTTACCTGCTTATGAAGAGTTTGTTTTGCATGGATTTGACTACCAAGATCAGAATGCCTAACTAACCGACCACGAAGAAGTGCTTGGAACTTCACAATCCCCAGTACACAGTTCAATGTTGCACCAGCTTGTCTTCTGACCAAATGACCACGAATAACAGCTTGCACTCTTATGATGTCCTTGAGAGTCCGAAAAGAACGCCGAGCCTATGTAGAGCAGACAAGATTAACACTTAAAAGTCAAATAATAAAAGAACATTAACACATTCTGTGAAGGAACAAGAGAGTGTGGAATTGCTGAAAAAAAAGACTGAATTACTATCAAAAAAATGCCAGTACATCAAAATAAGGTAGAAAAAAATGGGTAAAAATAAGGTCCCAAAGTTAAACCAACATTTCTAATGGAATCTCTCTCTAGTCTCTACATATGTATCATGTGCATGTATGTGAGTGATTGTATTGTTTCTACAAGATATTGCCCACAAGATATTGCCTACAAGATATCTTCATATGCAAAGTCGAAAGAGCCCTTCATCATTATTATGTTAACAATAAACAAGAAAAATAATATTTCAATAGGCAACTTTTCTACTGATCTAGTCTCATTCTGTATTAACAAAAGGGCAGACCAGTCTAATGGAAATTCAGACGGCCAACTACCTGATGACCTCGGAAAGTAGCTTGTGCCTTTGTAGCAGCCTGTTCAAGCCTACATTTCTCAAAATCATCCTGTTCATCATGATTCAGAGTTGCTCTTGCATCACCATCTTCTTTTGAGGAGGATAAAGTTGGCTCAAAATTGGACAATACAGTTATTTCCTCTCCTCCAGATTTGACGTCCTTGTTCTCATGTACTGCTGCACCAGAAACCAGGACTGGCTCAGAAATTAAATACGGCTGCGATACCACATTGCTAACTGGTGCCTGACGAGGAGCTGGTGCTGCCTTCTCATATGAAGATTTCTTTAAACATATATAAAAACACAAGTCAGACTATAAGTTAGCAGGGAGAAGTCAGAGATGTGTTTCATGATAACCATTCACATGTCGCCATTAATAAGTGTACGCAGTACACAGACACAAACAACATGCACAAGGCAGAAAGATATGGATAGAAGATAAAATCTCCAGCAAACAGAAACGTATCCACATATCAAAGAAGTTGGATAGAATCTTCTGAACAGCTTCAATAAAATCCTAAGTCGCTTTAAATCTGAAGGCCTTGTTTGTTCAAATGCCCATTCTATCCATTCTTTTTTATAAGAAAATCAAAAGATGGTCCCAATTTTATCAATGTTCAATACAACATGAGAGAATTGTACTGGCATATTTCAAGTCACTTCAAATTCACTGATTTAGAATTGCACCTATCCAAATGCAATGATAACAACCAAGAATCTCACGTTTGTCGACCAAAAATATAATAGAACTTCAAGGCGATGGGTTGGGGGTGGATATGTGTTTTGATGGTGTAGGAATTACCCCTCAAAACCCCTATGTCGTATGTGTAATATAACAATCATATCTTTTGACTACAGTGCATCACCAATATATACTTGTATGTAACATGAGTGTAGGAAATTATGAGCAACGCGCGAACATTAAAGAAAAGGCATGGAAGCTCCAACAGAATAGACGTATATCAGTGCAGTATGTCATACATTTTGGACTAAGTTGTGCGAATATGATAAATATACTATCTAACGATCATATATCGATATCTGAGGAAGTAAAAATCTCAGCAGAAGAACTTAAAAATTGGTAAAAACTAAAAACACTGTAATTTTCCTTTTCAGCAAAATCAAGCCGAAATTATGCAAATATGATGAAGCTGGTGAGACTCACCAAAATGTCTTGCTTTTTCTGGAAAGTCGAGTTGGGTGTCTTCTTCCTAAACAGAACAGACTTAATCCATTTTCCTGGTGATTTTCCCATCTTGGTAAATTCAATATGCTAGAGAACTAGGCAACCCCTGCAGGCTCCATCGAAGAAACTTTCAGTACAATCGAACACACTTAGGGGAGTTAGACAAGAGTATAAGACATACATAGTAATCTTGATGAATATCAGTTGAAGGGTTAAAAAGAATGAATAGCGGTTGAACTTTCTAAAACAGGTCAGCAAAAAAAAACAAAAGTATATTAATAAGACCTATGTACTTAACACATCCAAACTCTTTACTAGTGACATTACATCAAACTATGCATTAATAACTTATTGAATGGTCAACATCCCATTTCTGAACAAGAACAATTATGAATCCAAATCACCAAATTAGTAATTCTATGTTACTCCTTATGTATTAATAAGCAACTAACCAAATTTAGAATATCTTTAACTTAATTCAATAATTTTGAGACGCGTAATAGAATTTTCTATTTCCTCCTATTACTTACAAACTATTCCAAACAACAAGCAAATAAAATGTAACAAATGGAGATATATTGCCGAATAGTATGAAAAAATATGTTCAAAGAAAGCCTTATGGTCATGAATATGGGAGGTAAACAAGTACTTTTTAGTTAATAATGTAACAATTTTTAAAATTACAATGCAGTTTTACCTGGAAAAATCTTGAAATCCTTCAACTCAAATCATCCTGTACACCAAAAGAGACGCAATATAAACTAACAAATACAAAGATGTTATATGAAAAAATGTTCAAAACATTCAAAAACTACAAAAATAAAAATCTGACTTTCAATTATCTCAAAATTTGTTTAAGCAAGTAATCTCCAAGTTAATTTAAGCAGAAATGCTAAAAACATACGAAACCCATAGTAATTATCAGATTGTTTAACGATCTCCAAGTTAATTTAACAAAAAAAATGCTAAAAACATGAAATAAATATTTAAAAAATCTGATTTTTTATGATCTCCATGTTAATTTCAGCAGAAAAATACAAAAAAGCAAACAAAATCCAGAAGAAGAGAAACCAGAAAAACGATTGATTTTCTAATGTTTGTTTAAGAAAACAGCTGACAATAAACATGTGTTAGTCTGTGTCTGAATACGTGAAGAATGTCAGATGTCAGAATGAACCGTTTGTATGTTCACTTCAGTCTTCAGTCTTCACTCTTTTACTGCAAAAAAGACACCCCCCTGAAAGTGAGAGGTCAAATATTTATTGGGAAGATACAGACTCGAGTCGGTATCGACTATCGAAGCAATTTTTTGTACTAGGTTCGACCAAATTCCAAAGAGACGGGTATCGAGTCTGATTCTTTCGCCGATTCGAGTCAGTATCGACTATCGAGCAATATTGATTGTTAGCGATAGAATACTTTTATTTTTAGTTGAATCATGATTCATGAAAACATGAATAAATTTTATATTTAAGATTACGATATAATAGAAAACATATGCCAAATCGTTTACTCTGACCATAGGAAAATTACTCTGACCATATGATATAAATTTTATAATTAACAATCATGAAAACATGAATAAAAATAATATAAAAGAAAATAAACATAATTTTACTGTGACGATAAAAAATTATTCTGCCATTATCCCTAACTTATTTAGCATGAGCATAAAATATTTGTTCAGATTTCATACATCTTCGCCCAATGGCCTCCGTTAGAAAAGAATCTTATTAACTACCTCATCATATACCAAATCGTTTTTTATTTCTTTAGTGACTCGGATATGTTCATTATTTTACACGTTATTCTATGGAACAAATTCAATTAGAGGTTAATGCTTTAAATCTCACCGCAAATTTATAAAATAATTAAAATTAGCCGGCAAAGTGATGTTCTATTTGTTTCACTTACCACTTTAATCGGGTAAATTTTATTTGATTACGTATGTCATCGAATTGATTACGATTCTTTTATAAAAAATTCTCTTAAGATTTCTCCTAAGCATTAGTTTCACAATTTGATAACTTCAACGTAAAACATGTGAAAATCAACGCATATCTCGATAACTTCGGGTTAAAAAACAATTTATGTGTGGAATCTACGTGAATTGTCAACTAGATGGCAAACTACACATTTATTGTATGCAAACTTTTCTGTTCAATATAACATACTCTCTTAGAATGGAAAACATCTGCAACCAGCCAACTAATAAGACCCACTATAAAAACCTGTATTTGGACAACTCTTGTATGCAAGTCCATCCAATTCAAAACCTTTTTAGAACACACATTGTTAAGCCAACAGACATGTTCAGCATACGACCTATGTGGGAGAAGAAACAGAGGCTACTGGTCTTCAATCGGCCAATGCTGGGTCCCAAAATGGCGTCGAATGTGTCAACTAGGTATGAACAACATGAATCATCAAATAGTACTAAGGTTGTCTGGTTCCGCTCTATGTCAAAATGGAAGATCCATTTTGAAGCCTCGAAGAGAAGTAACAAACTGGTGAGTAACCTGACAACTCGTGTTACACTTAACGATAACATGCTCCAGTTCTTATAAAGAGACTCCGGCCTAAGCAGTGTAGCAGAGGGTCAGATAGCACGGAACCTTAGTAATATTTAGGGCATGAAATTCCGCGTTCTGACTATTTTTTCAGTAATGTTTCTGTATTCTTAAGCTTTTCATGTGGTTTGTGAAGATGGTGGTATACTTCACGGCTTCGTGGTGCAGACCTTGTCGACTCATGGAACCTGCCATCAACAGCTTTGCGAACCAGTATACAAGTGTTGACTTCATCAAAATAGATGTTGATGAGTTGATGGTAGAGCTCTATCATAGAATATTTTCTCTCCTTCCGACAACCCCCCTCCCCGCTCTTGTTTATTCTTAGGTTCACTGATGTTAACATGTGCAAACAGGGTGTGGCTGAGGCCTTTGCGGTTCGAACAATGCCAACATTCCTACTGATAAAGAGGGGTGACGTAGTTGGCAGTGTCGTTGGAGCCAAAAAGGAAGATCTATATATGAAGATCGAGAAACACAGAACCTAATGCTGATCGCTGCCACCCATCTATATGGTATACCGGTAGCTTCAGAGAGTTCACAATAAAAAGCTAACAGATAAAACGAATGTAAGATAGAATAAATTTCATTTACATTCAGTGAGGAAGCTGAAGTTGTTATCAGCCAATGTCGATCTTATAACTGCATACTAGCTGATTGATTTGTACGTTCTCAATTCGGCTGAGAAGCTTATAATCTTAAATAAAAACTAAGATAAGGGTTTGCTAAACTACTCATCTGCTTGAGATATTCACTTTTAGCTTTAAAGGCATAAACCCGACATCTAGCAATATAAACCTTCAACATCTAGCAGAAAGGTTCAGACATCTAGAAAATTATACATAAGCATACAAGATAAACAGTGCTCGACTTTTATTCATGATCCCGTAGTCCTTGTTAATCTCAATTCCATATATCATTGCACATCATGTTTCATGCATAGGATTGCACGAGTACCAGACAATAACGGTTGATCGAGAGTTAACAACAAATTTAGGGATATAGAGGAGGACATACATGTATACTTGGCAGGGAAATTCAAATATATTATGTAACTGAAATTGCGGCCAAGATATGAACAATGTTTCATCTAGTGTCATCCTTACATTGGAAGAATCCATACTTGGCCAAGCTTATTGAAAAATGTCTGCACACGCCTTCTAAAGAGTATAACTGCAACTCACGAACACTTTCATCTTAGCTTGCTCTAAAACGATGGTTCTGCTATTCAAAATCCGATTGTTCCTGATAGAACATAAATTTACATATGAGTAAGCAATGAATCATCACTAATTATTCTTTCAAATATAAGAAGCGTAGACATCCAAGAGTTAGAGAACATAGAATCGTTGACTTCATTTGACATGGATAGGCTTCATAATAAGATTATATATGAGAAAGTGGTTGCCAACTTGAGATAGGCAATTCGATTCAATGAGCTTCTAAAACTCGTGAACTATCAACTGTTGTACCTTAATAGATGGAAAACAACTTACCATTCGATGAAGATGGAACCAAAACAACATGCATAGACAAGTTATCTGGGGGCAGCTGCAACTGAAGAGGATAAAGCTTCCCATTCAATGGACTTTTGGTGCATACAATCACATCATCGAGTAGAACGATTTCCTCCAATTTATTTTTCAGTTCTCCAACATCATTGCCCTTGAATATAATACTGAGCTCCTCCTCATCTTCATCAAATTCCCCAAATTCATCAGCTACATGATAATAGATCACTCTTCCTTCGTCCTCATTTCTTGGTGAACCAAGATCAGCCATTGAACCATTGGACTTCATCACAAAGACCAACACAAAAAATGCAATATTAAGTCATCAATAACAACAATTTGGTAACTTCTTCAGAATGCAGACTAGTCTATTAAAGATGCAATCGGTGCATAACCCCACGATATTGAATTTCGTTGAATATATCTTGTCTGCTAATTACGTACAACATGCCTCAGCGCCTATAAAGAGGATACTCCCTCCTAAGTGGGTTAAGGGGGTTGGATAGCACACAGCCGCACCTTGTGATAACAGGGAGACTGTTCCCTAGTTGACCCAACATGTTCTTAAAGACCATCTATCACTTCACAGTATATGATAACCGTAGGTAGTGTAACGAGCCATTTTAATTTATTTCATTATATCCACTACTCAAAGAATATAAAATCTAGGTTGCTGAATGGAAAATAGAGTATAATTTTGAAATCAAGAATTAGAGTGTTACCTCCTGTCTAGAAAAGCTAGTAGATTTTGATGAAGAAGTCGAACCGGAGCTTGATTCTGAAGCTACAGAATCAGACTGATGAGGATAATATGTCAATTGTAAAGGAGCAGGAGGCTGAACAGTAATCTCAACAACATCAACATCCCAAAAAACCCAATCTTTAGTAGCTGAATGGTATGGAATATCAAATGTAACAGTATTCCTCCAAGGTGGTAACCCCCCATTTGCCCTCAAGAACTGCCCATACCTGGAAAAATATCACACATTCAAAATCTCTGCCTGAGCGGGGTAGAGGTCGCATAGAACACAACCTTACAACCTCACTCAGTAATAACAGGCTATTTTAGAATTGACCGAAGAGTAAAATGCAGACACTATCTGCTACATAATAGATAAGAAGCATAGCTACTTTAATGAACCATTTTCATTTCACCTGCATCTTTAGTTAAAATAAATATTGAGACGTTCAACACAATTGACTTCGGTTCTGTTCTTCGTCCTGACATCGATTGATTTAGGACGAAAGTCATGAAACTCAACGTATTCTTAACAATACTCCCAATATCGATTGATTTTAGGACGAAGGTGATGAAACTTGATGTATTTTTAACAATACCTTGTCCTAAGCTTGACCTTCCAACCTTCCCTGATGGGTTCCCACTCAACTGATGAGTCAACCTTCTTAGGCAGTGTTTGGAGGACTTTCTTGCCAGTCATCCCCATGAAGAATGGTTGGTTTGATGCTGTTAAGTACTTGTTGTAACAGCTTTTGAGTCTGATAATGTTGTCTGAATTTGGGACAAATTCTACTGTCCATTTTGAGTTCTTGGAAGAACCATCTTTGTCCTGTTTCACTGATTCTTGATTGGCCTCTGCAGTCAAGTACTTGTTTTGGGTGCTTCTCAAACGCACTGTTTTTGCATTCTGGAAAACTTCCATTGCTGACCTTGAGAAGAATGAATTCTGCACAAAATGGAATGCATTATTCTGCATGAACAACCAACTGGAGACTCAACTTGGCTCGATTTGGTTAATCGAGCCAAAATTTATACAATCTAAGCTCGGCTCATGTGCAATTCTAATGATGTCACACCATGTCATCCTTGTAGATTTGTGATAGGCTAGTCATGAATGCTGAAGTAATTTTCATATCGGCATAGCAAAACTATGCATATTCCTTTTATACCTTTTAATCGAACTAAATTTTTATTGAAATCTCAATTGTTAATTATAATTCTTTTTTTTCATGTTTTTATTATTCAAAATGGAAGTGAAAATATTATACCATTAACAACCGATATTATAATTATACGTCATTAAGTTGAAAGGTATAAAATGAATTGACCATAGTTTTGCTATGGCGATATCAAAATCATTTTGGCATTATCAATTGCCTTTGATGTTATATCCAAATACACTACTTCAACTGATGTTTTATTTTGTTGATCAATTTCAAATCGTTGATAATTTTTATTACATTATAGAAAATGTAACTCTATATTCATGAGTTATTTTTAAAAATAAATTAACAATACTCCATGTTGTTAGTACAATATGTAAGATAGTTACCATTTAATATTTATTTTTATCAAATGTAAGAAGACAAACATAAATATATTTTGATTATTAAAATTTAAAATACTCCATAATATAATTTTCCTAAAATGAAAAAATTGTTACTAAGTGATCCAAAGGTTTTGAGTTCGAAAACTCATCTCATCTCTAATTATAAAAATAAAAAATGATGAATTTTAATGGTTCAAAGTTGAGGAGCCCCTGATAAATTTCCGGAGAGTTGACATTGCTTTTTGTTTTTGGAACTAATTTTTTATTGCAACTTATGAATCTTTCAACTAAAAAAGAACCATTTTAGTACAAATATTTTCCACGTGTCTATATAAGAAAGTTTCTTGAAATTGTCAAATGAATTTATGAAACATCAAAATTACTAAAAAAATTATTTTATATTTTTCAAGTGCCCTTTTGTAATTTTGAATGGGTGGGTGAATATAAGTGGCATTTTCATAGATTATTCTCATCTTCAAGTAGTGGCCCTTTAAGCATTCCACTTAGCATCTTATATTCTCATACGCAATCGATTTATCTTCAGAGAACAAACCCATCATCTTCAAATATCACTGGCTCTAAATGTATGCACATGCCTATATATCACCAACTTACATCAAAAGAATACTACCCCCTCCTTTTCAATTTCTCTTTACGATTATCAAAATACGACTTAAACTATAAATATTTCTAATTTGATCTATACAGGAAAATTATAAAAGTTAACGTTTCAAAAATAGATATTAAAACGAATATAACAAGATTTAATATTATATGATTATATTATTTTTTATCGACTAATAAAAATTCTTGATCAAATTTTTTAAAATTTAATCCATAAAATTTGGAAAAGATGGCACATTTTAGCACCAAGTTGATCAATATACTTTCATACAATGAATTTCACTAGACTTGACCACTAGCTAGATGCTCTATGGTTCTGTCTAATCTAAATAGTGTATATGATAAATCAATATAAAAGAGTCAAAACTGTTCAAGAAAATTATATGAAAAAGTTAGTGTAGACGGTCTTAGTAATTAATTTATATATTTATTAGTAACTCTTTTTATATTCCATGATTATTAGTACCAGGTTCAAATTCCGGTGCATTATGTATTTATATATTCACATAGCAAGACTTCACACTCATTATTATATACATGAATGAACAGAATATACTATCAATAAAATTTAAAATTAGATTAATATATCTTAATCAATTTTCTTATCTAAATAATTAACATATCAAACTTACTTAATTTGTTTGTTGATAAAGTAGATGCAATCGACACACATAATTAATAAATCAATTAAAACAATTTAAAAAGTTTAACTAGCCATTCTATGGGTAGTCAAATATAGAAATAAATAATCAAATTATATTAAACCATTTCTAAAAAAATTGTCATACTTTCTTTTTCAACAATCGATATTAATAATTTTATGGTTTGCATTGACGTAAATTATTTTCCAAAAATGATCATTAGTAGTTTTCCAACTCCAATCTCTAATCTATCACCTAAAGGTGTACACAATTTTGATTCTAATCAAAATTAACATATTAAGAAAAATTGATCCAAATTTTTTTACATATCAATGGATTTGAAAAAAGAAAATTGATCCAATTTTTTTTAACACTACTTCACATTAAAAAAAGAAAAAAATAAGGAGCTTGAGTTAAACTCGGAGATGGACGTGAAATTTAAAATTGAACGATCATTTAGGAACAGAGGAGAGCGAACACGTACCTGGTTTCTATACACCATAGGCGACTGCACTATTGAACGTTCCGACACCGGAGAGCCGATATCCAAGCCGGAAAGTTCACCGGACACCGACGAAAAGCTCGAAACCATCGACAAATACTCATTCAACAAATCATTTTCAGTAATCTGAATCGATTCAACGTCCCATAATATCCAATTATATGTCGAGCCCTTAAAATAGCTATCATGTGTTACAGTATTTCTCCATGGAATTGTTCCACCATTTCCACGTAAATAAGTCCCCCCAACATTCTTCAATTTCACTAAAAACCCATCTTTTATTGGTTGCCAAAGAATTCTTGCATCCATCATGTTTTCGGGCACGGTTTGTAGTATTCTTTTGCCTGTCATGCCTAGGAGAAACGCGTCGTGCGAACAGGTTAGGTATTTCCCGTGACAGCTTCTGATTCGAATCACTTGATTGTTATCTAGCTCGACTTGCTCGATTATCCATCGAGCTTTTTGGGTCGAGCCTGTTCGGCTTTGCCGGACGTTTTCTTGATCATCCTCGGCGACTAGGTACTTGTCTAGGTGGCTTTTGAGCTTTACAACTTTTGTTTTCATGAAAACCTCCATTGGGGTGGGGTGGGGTGGGGTGGGGTGGGGGGGGGGGGGGGGACGAAAAGATGGTGGTGGTGTAGTGATATTTATTTGGAGGAATAATTGAGTGTGACAAAAATATTGGGATTTTTTTTTATTAATATAGAGGAGAGTGTCATGGTTTGTGTTGTTTTTATTTGTTAATGTGTCTCTGTCTCAAGTTCGGCATATATGATAATGTCTTTGTATATAAACGGTAGAAACCTTGCTGATGCCTGATAAAGGAATGTAATATTGTATTTATTGAAGACTTTTAGGAGAGATAATAATGAAATAGTTGACCTTAAATTTTGTGTGATAAGGATAGTTCTAGAATGTAAAAAATGTAGTATGATTCCCGAAAAAATAATGATTGGAGTAATATATAACGATTTTTATTATTGGAAATTATATCGCAACACTTAGTCACTTTTGGGGACTAATCTGTAGCAGTGTAATAATCAGGAACCAAGATACAATTTCATCTTATAATCTAGGACCAAATCGACAATTATCTCATGAGGATAGAATTGGATTTAATAGTCTTTTGTAATGGATAGCATTGTGTTACTCGACGAGTACGTACTAAAACACCCGACGAGTATGTACAAAGTAGACTTAAGACCCGTAAATGGCAAGCAAATCATGCCATCCAAGTTAATCACAATACTACCCTTGATAAACTTATATGACATATTTAATCAAGAAAGTGGAAGATTTATTACTCCTATATATTATTAATAGTACATTTTGGGGTTGCATTTATCCTAGATCTTCTCATTATTGGACGGTTTTCTATATGATTTCAATTTTTATATACTCTAAAACAAAATATCATACTTAAACAAATTTGTGGTTAGTTTGAACTATTTGGATAAATAATGAAAAATAAAAAATGGGTCCCTTAATATTTATAGATAATAAATCTATATTTATAGCAATTGTATTTTTAACAAAATATAGAGTAAATAAATGAATTGAAACATTATTAAAAAATTGGTATCTACTTATAAAAAAGATTATTAATGGTTACGTGTTGCAATTGTGATCAATAAATTATTACTACTTGCAATCTACAATCATATTCATCACATTGCAAATCAATGCCATTAAAGTATCATAGATAAGCTCATCTTAAATTATTATATTCATATATATCTATAATTGCAATGCTTGATCTATAGAAAAAAAGGACACTATTTTTATACTCAAATTTTGTTATAAATGATCCGAACTAACACAAATGCATAAGTACATAACCAGCCGATTTTATAATAATTGAATAAAAAATAATCTAACAAAGATTTTATACTTTATTTGCTATGTAGTGTAATAAAGAAACCTTGGACTTTTGACCGTATAACAGTGATAAGTGATAACACACAATATCATGCTTATTACTGTACAATATAAATGTTATTGGGAACATTTCATCTCACGATGATTGATTAACAAAGACTTTTCAGTTAGTATATATCTCACATATTGGTTGGGGTAATATCTTTGATCTTCGATCACCATTTTGTTAGTAATTGATGTTGAAAGTTCAATTTTAAAAGGTCAAACGTTAATTATAATAATGAACACTAAAAAAATTATTTCAAGTATAGTACTCCGTATTACTATGGAGTAATTAATTGTACTTGTGCTTCAGTACGGTTGTTAGCAAATTCTTGAAAAGGTGAATAAAAATTCAAACCAATAATTATTAATTAATGTAACTATTTCAGAAAACAAAGGCATTATTAAAAGGAGTACGTCGTTTTGTTTTGTTTTCTTTTTCTTTTTTGATGTCATACTAATGGGTTTGGTTTAGGGAAATTGATTCAAAAGGTGGAAATAGAAGAACTGGTTTGAATTAGTTTACTACTTATTCAGATCAATTATGGTTTTATTAAAAATAAAAATAAAATTTCTTTTGTTGATTGTGACAATCATTTAGGGATGGAGGGAGTACAATAATCTTTACACCAGTTTATAGAATATCATGATAGTCCTTTAGAGAAATCTTAATAGAAAAAAACTTAATAAAATCATAACTTTTTATCATATTTTTACCTTCGAAGACATGTCGATATTTGTATGTTTTATCTCTTTAAGGAATTATTTACTGGAGATATCTTTGAGAGATATACTCCCCCTTCCCAAATTCTTTTACGGTTGTCGAGACACAACTTAACATACAAATATCTTAATTTCGACATGCGCAAAAATTATAAAAGTTTTATATTTTAATATATACATTGAAACGAAACTAACAACATGTTATATGACTATTATTTCTTATAAGCTAATACAAATTCATGGTCAAAATTTTCAAAGTGGACAAACAAATTGAAATGGAAGGAGTACTGTATTTTAGGATAACTATCACACTTTAATATAAGTTCATTCAATTGTTTATACTCCCTCAGTTCTTTTATTTGTTTAGTTGTTGTTTAGTTTAATTTTTTTGTTTGAAAATAGTTAATTTTGCTATTTTTATTTTTCTTAATTGATGTGCAAATGACTAATATGACAACTAAAAACACCAGAGAATGTATTTGTTTTTCTATCCACTCCCTCCATCCCTAAATGATAGGGTCATTTGCTTTTTCACGGTCTCCAATACACGACTTACAAAGTAAATATCTTCTATTTTGTACACGAAAAAATTATAAAAAGTACATATTTTAAAATTATACATTGAGACGAATCTAACAACATCTCATTTAACTATATTATTTCGTATTGACTAGTAAAAATTAATAGTCAAAGTTTACAAATTTTGACCAAAAAAGTCAAAATATCTCAATCAATTAGGGACGGAGAGACTAGGGAGTATTAGTTATGTGGGCCCATTATTACGACCTGCCACACTTGAACTGATTTGAGGCCAAGGGGGCATTAGTGTAAGAGCATCCACACTAGTGACCCTAAAATTATCCTTAAAATCTCTTTAGTACATTTATCAATTTTGGGGGAGTGTTTTAGTTTTGATACTTTTTTAATTTTCCTATTCTATTCCCTATTCAATAAAGACAAAAACTAACATTTGTAATTGAAAGGCCATGTATAGTTTACCACCAATACTTTTTGTGAAGTTGCTGCTCCTATTTCAATATATTTGCTCCAACGATCTGCTCCCATTTTAGACTATGTGTACTGTGCTCATCATATTTCTAACGGTAATATTAAATCTCACTATATATATATTCCATTCCATTGGAGACCTGCAATATAAGAAACTTCACAGAAAACATTACATCAATACATATATTACAAAGATCTATTCTAATTCATATATGATTTCGTCAATGGATTCTTTTTTTGATGACGATCCTTATATTTTGGACTCGTCATCAGATGAAGACGCCGAAGAAACAATAATTCTTGCTCAAAATCATTTCTCAAATATTGGTGGAGGATCTACATCAAACAATAGTCATATTCAACAACGAATGTATATCGATCGAAACATAATTGGCGGACATAATCTTCCTTTTCAAGACTATTTTGCTGATTCTCCAATAAAATAGTCATATTTAATATGTATTGATGTTTAGTGTTCGAACTCAGGATCAATAATATACTTACATTGTCTTCGTGAGAGACCCCGCTTTTATGCAATGACTCAATCTGGGTTAAGAAACCATAGAACTTACTGACTGCAAGTTGGATGTTGGACCATCGATGGCGTAAAGAGCTAGTCGAGCGGTCAGGCCATGTCGGATCTTTCTCTTGTGCATAAGAAGTTGACGCTCGACCCCAATACCTAGTTAAATTATCATCCTTTCCCCGAATAGCATCCAAACTAGTATTCAACCATCCTGATATTAGTAACTTATCTTCCTCGACACTAAAATTATTACCACGTTTTTGCTTTGACATTTCCACATCTGCAACTAACAGATCACTTGAGAAAGGAACATATGACCCTTGTTGCAATAAAGAAGTCAAGCTTGCCGTATCCTCTAATTGTGAGTCCATCCTATTTTAGAAATACTAATTGATTAATATTGTTCGAGTCAAATTAATACACGCCCATTCAACACCAGAATAAGTAACGAAATTGCAGAATAACAGAGCACATAGAGTTATTACAAATTCATAGAGCTGCAGATATGACCAAATCACATACCTCCTCCTTTAATTTAAAAACTCTGTCAAGAAAAGCATTGAACAACTCCTTCAAACCATCAAGTCTTTCCTTCCTCTTTTGACTAAATACATGAATCAATTATTGATTATTTCTATCGGCCTATGTTTAGTATCAAGTGAAGATTAATAAACGTGAAAGACAGTAAAACATAAATAAAAACAGAGCAAGAGACAAAAGACAGTAAAACATAAATAAAAATAGAGCAAGAGACATGAGTGGATTAAGTTGATGACAAATTTTAAAGGCAACATTCAGCACACCCATTTGCAACATAAAGAATTTCATTTTATTATTCCTAAATCAAATTAAGACGACCCAAATAACAAAATACCATAAAAATAAGATGCAAATTATTTAAATTTAACCAAATTAAAAGCTTGTAATATCAAGTTTTTTATACAAAATTGTGACTAATGATGATATATAGAAGACAATTGATACAATTACCTTGATTGTTGGATGGTTGAAGATTACATGAACAATAGATGAAGATCAATAAAGAAAATGAAACATCAATAAATAATATATGAGAGAGGGAAGAGAAGAGTGTTTTGGGGTTTGGGAGGGAATACCTATATATTGGCGCATTTACCTTCCACCCCAAATTTTTTTCGTGGGCCAGCCCACAATAAGGAACCTGAAAAAGGTCCAAAATCCTACTTTTTCACTTCCTCATCTCTAAATTTGCACTACAGGCCAATATAAGTAGTCTGGTATAAGTAGTCTGGTATACTTGCTCTAAGCCCAGAACTAATGACAAGGTGACGAGCGTCCCCACGGAGAGATTTTGTCATGAAATATATTTTTATGTTGCTTTATGCCTTTATGTAGATGAAATTGTGGGGACTTTATTTATAAAATCGAAAAGCCGATCGAACCGAACCGGCTAGATATCAGAACCTACATTAAAGGAACTGATTAAAGCCGATCGAATTTTCAACCGAAGCGGTTCAGTGTATTTAAAAATCGATGTGATCGGTTTCACAAAAAAAAGCTCGGAAAAAAACCAACCAAACCAAACTGAAAACATCTATAGTTAAAAGCCTATTTCAACCAAGTTAATCGAGTCACACCGCAACAACGATTAACACAACACCAAAATTAGTTATGGAGTGACAAAATGGCTTGAGTCAATACCAATTTAATCGAAGTGCTAATTATAAAAATTTGTGGGTGATTATAACTAAGATTTGGTGTTGTTTTGAAAAAATTGAAGTATTAATGGCTTTAGACAACACCAAGTTAATTGAACTGCTAATTACAAAAAAAGGTAAGATGACTCTAACAATCACCTATGTTTGCAAAATATTTTCAGTTTATCACTTATGTTTTCAAACATCATTGTCAATCACCTATGTTTTAAAATATATCCTACATGGTCTTGGGTGATAAAATTTTTTTGTTAAGTGCGTGTCGTAGGTGTGTTATTTCAGAATCAAAATCGGGAGTAGGTTATTTCAGATTTTTCATTTGATTTTTTCCCTCGAAAATATGTTACATGAAATACTGAAATAACCTTATTAACAAGCCACATGTCCCTCACATGATATTATTAACACTAGATTGACATAATAGGTGATTGAAAAGAACGTCTTGAAACATATGTGATGAACTGGTAGCATTTTGTAACGATAGGTGATTGTTGTTATAAAAAATTATGGGTGATCTTAAAAATGTGAAAATACGTAAATGTACCTCTAAAAATTAACGAAATGACCAGATCGAGGATCTTTTAGAAGATTAGTAATCATATATGATCCAAAAGTACAGTGATCTAAAAGACTTTGTTTTAAAACGTTAGTAATGTTTAAAGTCAATTGACCGAAAATTTAAAAAGGTGAGAACACCGCTTCAAATGGCATTTGCAAGATGGACATCTAAGTAGTAGGGGGAAAATGGATTTGAAATGTGGTGGAGCGTAAAAGCCCAAGATCAACCCGTTTAGAATTTGAATTTCGAAAATACCCTTTAAAAAGCCGCCAAAATCCCCTCACTTTGCAATCAACATCCCCCCCCCCCCCCCCCCCCCCCCCCCCCCCCTCCCCCGAGACGCTCACTGAAGCCATCTGCTAAAGGTATGCAATCTCATCGCTAATCGAAAAAGTTTCTACGCCTGATTTTCAATGTTCAAAATTAATAAAGTTTATACATAAGTCGAAGTTCTGCAATTTATGGTTTTAATATTGATATTGTATGAAAATCCTACTTTTTTTAGTATATCAATGTCGAAATGAGCATGGAATATAATAAGATCTGTAGATTTCAGCTAAGCTTGGGACAATTATGAAGAAGTAATTTGTCTAATAAATTGTTGTATATGTTGGATCATATTTGGTGACAAATATATCAAATGCTAATATTTTTGATGTACTTTACTATTAAGGTGATCATTTGATTCAAAGAAAATATATATGTATATATTAAGTCTACGCCGTCTCCTGATTTTGATGATTGAAAGTCTAGCTGAACAATTTTTTTTATAACTAAAGGCATTTAAATTTTGAAATGATTCTGAAAATTGACAATAAATTGCTGTTGTAAGTGAATTCATATAGGTGACTTTGATTTTGAGATAAATCTGCTCGATTTTTTCAGTTTCGAGGATTTGCAACGAATTACTATGGGGGAGAAGTATGAGAAAATGGAAAAGGTAGGAGAAGGGACCTATGGGAAGGTTTACAAAGCCAAGGACAGAGAAACTGGACAACTGGTTGCTCTGAAGAAGACTCGTCTTGAAACCGACGAGGAAGGGATTCCTCCAACTGCACTCAGAGAGATTTCTATTTTACAGATGCTCTCGACTTCGATCTACGTGGTGCGGTTGCTTTGCGTCGAGCACATTGAGAATAAGAGTGGAAAACCGATCTTGTATTTGGTGTTTGAATATCTAGATACCGATCTAAAGAAGTATATCACTTCTTATCGCAAGGGGCCTAATCCCAAGTCTCTTGATGCAGAGCTCGTTCGAAGTTTCCTGTTCCAGTTGTGCAAAGGGGTTGCTCATTGTCACAGTCACGGTGTGCTTCACCGCGATCTTAAGCCTCAGAATCTGTTGGTCGATAAGGAAAAGTGTATCCTGAAAATCGCTGATTTAGGACTGGGAAGGGCGTTTACTGTGCCTCTTAAGAGCTATACTCATGAGATTGTGACTCTTTGGTATAGAGCCCCTGAGGTGTTGCTTGGATCGACTCATTACTCAACTGCGGTTGATATGTGGTCTGTCGGTTGCATCTTCGCGGAGATGGTGAGAATGCAAGCCCTTTTTCCTGGTGACTCAGAGTTTCAACAGCTGCTTCACATATTCAGGTTGCTAGGAACACCGGGCGAGAATGAATGGCCTGGAGTCACTTCCCTCCGAGATTGGCATTCCTATCCTAACTGGGAACCCCAGAACTTGGCCGGAGTGGTTCCCTCTCTTGATTCTGATGGCGTGGACCTTCTGACGAAAATGCTGAAATTTGATCCCGCAGATAGAATCTCAGCCAAAGCTGCCATGGATCACCCCTACTTCGATACCCTTGACAAGTCCCAGTTCTGAAGTTGGATCAACGGAAATGTCATTCGGTCTTTAAAGGCATCGAGACATGTCGATGTTGATTGATTGAATGTGTATCTTCTGCTTCATATATTATGAGTTTGACAATTTGAATGTTACTGAATGTGCATTAGCTTATTATCTTTCGTTTCAAATATCGAGTTTGACCATATGTATGTTCAATCTACACTCATTTCACTATATGTTTTTCTCAAACATTGAACTTTGGTTAGAAATGCCTTTTGTTTCACGTTTAGTGCAATTTGTTTCCTTGATTCCTCTCAGTATCTCAATTGCCAGATGTAACATGATGGACTGATGGTGAACCTAGGACTTTAAACGAGTCGAAATTGACGCCCAAGCTCGAGAAGGGTTCGACTCTATAGCTTGGTTTGGACTATTCAAACCGAGTCAAATGTTACTTGGATCAATTTTGAATTAAAAGTTCGATTGGACTCTTTTATATTGGTGGTTAAAGTCAATTAGTTAAAAGTGGGATAATTTTTTATAGTATTACATTAGTACCATGAAATTATAAATCTGAAGATATGGTTGGCAAAAAGGGTAGAATTGAAATAATAATTCCATATTCTTGCAAAATTCATTTTAGAGATAAATAAAGGTCACTTTAGAGGGTAAAACGAAAATTCCATGAAGCATATTTCCACGGCGCAAATTTTTGCCCATTTTAGCTTTCGCGAACGTACGAAAGTATCGGTCGAAATATAACAAAATAACGATGCCACACGTTCCCATTAAATCCTTTATTCATTCAATAATAAACGAACGTATGAAAGTATCATTGGATTGCAATTCCAGTTATATTTTCATACATTGGAAAGAAAATGAGAAATGGAAAATGGGAAAAGCAACTCAACGGACGAAATCATCATTCCATACAACATCCAACTTGTGGTTCTGTTAAGCGATGTATATTTGTAATATAGTTGTAGGCTTTAGGCCCGATAAATTGCTAAGGCATTCTGTATAGCCTCTATATATTGTACAAACACTCCGTCATTGAACTGATTTTTCAACTACAATTCAATGAGTTCGGTTGCAGAATTCAAAAAAAAGAAGAAGTTTCTTTTCAACGTATGAAAATATCATTAGAATTGCAATCCAACTATACTTTCATACGTTCGGTTAATATTGAACTAATACAAGATTTAATGAAAATGTACACAAACTTCATTCTGTTATATTTTGACCAATACATTCATGCGTTCGGTAAGGATAAAATGAACAAAAACTTGCGCCCTCGAAATATGGTTCGTGGATTAATACACCTATTTGAGAGTACATAATTAAGTAACTCCTAGTCCTAGTGACTTGGCAAAAATCGTTACACACATAAACTTCAATTACCTCAATCTTCCAATTCTTGCAAAAGGTTGTCAGGTTTCTTACACATTCTGATCTGACAATAATTTCTGACAAGTTTTAAGATCATAAAAACATTAATTTACGTACAAGATTATGGCATCATTTTCGAGTATAGGAGATTCTCTAGATTTTGAAGCAGAATTACCATTGAGTGATAGGCTCAAGATCTTCAAAGCCTCCCAATTTGATGCTGAAAATTATGTTACCATGAGATGCAAAGGCCTAAGCGAAAAGGTGCATACATGTTTTTTTTAATTTCCCGAAAAGCTAATCATAGGTTTTTCTCTCCATCGGAACAATAGGGCCGTTATGCTCATTACTAAACATGTTTTAAGAAACAATTCATGCAAATCTACGTTATCATTTTCTTGGCATTGTTGTTAGATTTTACAATTACCATTTTGATCAAAATGGGATTTTATATAAAAAAATTAATAATCGCGCATAGACAGACCTAAGATCGACTTTCTAGTTGTCGCTCCACAAAATGGGACAATAATTATCAAATTTTAAAACGTTAAAAAAAATGGGACGATAATATCGCTTTTAAAAAAAGACGTTGATGGCGCGAAAGCACCACCATGTTATGCACAGGTCTGCCTAAGTGCACACAGATTTCTTTTGTACTAAAACATATGTTGTTTAAATAAAAGTGCTGGAGTATATATGTTATGAAAAAAGATGTTGTGTGCATTATTTATAGTGAGATGTAACTTTTTTATTTCTGTTAGAACTAGATTTGTTGGGTGTTGTATATAATTCCAGGAAAATGGCTTCAATATTTGACAGGAAATAAAGCATTTATGCGTTTACCTAGTCGACCTAAAGAAGGCTTCTGCAGAGGAAATGCGTAAGAGTGTTTATGCTAATTATTCAGCATTTATACGGTAAGTTCATGTTATGATGAAGATTTGTTTTCATAAAGTAGAAGAATTGATGATGTGCGTGCATGTTATTCTTGATGATGGAATAGTGTAATGAATACATAGGTAACGAGATTGTTGGATTATGTCTTGAATCTGGTTTGCCCTTCAAAATAAATGTGGACGCGAAAATAATACTGACACATTTGGACTATACGGATCAGGACCTGTGTCTGGTGTGATGGTTCCAATCCATAGGGTGCATTAGTCAGCTCACGACATTGCTAGATACCACGTTAGATCTGTGTGTGAATTTCATTTTGTGTTTTACAATTTTTCTTCCATTGGTCTTGCCTCCTTTTAACTTAGATAGTGTAGAAGATGGAAAAAGGAAACATATGCATGTATATTGTTTATTTGTGCAGTACATCAAGGGACATTACTGATCTTGAAGGGCAGCTTCTTTCGTTGAGAAATCTCCTTGCTACGCGAGCAACTATTATTCATAAGTTAGCTGAAGGTGCTGTTATTGAGGCACTGGCAAATGATACTGATAGCTCACGAACAGATGACATTCTCGATATTCAAGCTAGAGAGCCAACGAAGATGGAAAGTTGGTTGGTAGAATTTCAGGAGACACTAGAAGTTCTGTTGGCTGAGAGGAGAGTCGAAGAAGCTTTGGCTGCATTGGACCAAGGTGATCAGGTTATAGAGGAAGTGAGAGCGAAGAGAAGTTTGCCTCCAGCAGCATTCAAATCACTCCGTGCTACTATTACAGAACAGAGGAAAAAACTATCAGATCAATTGGCAGAGGCCACTTCTCAAGCTTCAATTAGTGGAGTTGAGCTTCGTGCAGCTATACATGCTCTCAAGAGACTTGGCGATGCTCCTCGTGCTCATACATTATTGCTCAAGGCTCACAAACAGAAGATACAACACCATATGCATGAATTCAGACCATGCAGCACTGCTCAAGGTATGATGATTACTGCTAAGCTTTCTCAGGTGATATTTTCAACGATTGCACAGGCTGCAAATGATTCTCTGACATTATTTCAAGAAGAACAATCGTATTCATCTGAACTGGTTACATGGGCTGTAACTCAGAGTAGTGACTTTGCTCTTCTCGTTAAGAGGCATGTTTTGGCTTCACCAGCAGCCTCAGGAAGTCTAAGGCCTGTTGGTGAGTGCGTTCAGATGTGTATGGGCCATTGCTCATTGCTAGAAGCAAGAGGATTGGCACTTTCTCCTATCCTCTTGAGGACATTTAAGCCTTGTGTGGAACATGGTCTGAGCGCCAATCTTAAGCGAATTGAGTATTGTACTGCTGCACTCGCTGCAGCAGATGATTGGTCTCTTACTTATCCGCCTCCTGGAGTACGCACGATGAGCAGTTCAATATCATCCCAGCCAAAGCTTTCAAGCAGTGCACACAAGTTCAACACCCTGATTCAGGTAATATAAATTCTAACTTTGTTATTTGGAAATATACTCTCTAATTGAAACTATCATGATCCTGACTTCCCACACATTAGTTGATTATCATAATTAGACACCAGCAAGAAAATCGCTGTATTTCTTTCTTTCTAATTTCTCGAACACACATTAAACCTATGAGAGTCAATTGAGCCCTTTCCTGTGTTAGGATTGTTGCAGATTCATGAATCAGTCACTAAGTTTATTTTAGTTATCCCGTAGGAACTATTCGAGGATATGTGTCCCCTCGAGTGTTTGCAATTGACTGACCAAGCAGTTGAAGGGGTGGTGCATGCGTTTAACTCTTTCATCAATTTGATGATAAGTGCTTTGCCTGCCTCGATTGAAACAGAGGAAACTGGAAGTAGGCTTGTCCAAATGGCAGAAACTGAAGACCAACAATTGGCTTTGCTTGGAAACGCCATGTTGTTGGGAGATGAGTTGGTACCAAGAGCTGCAATGTATCTGATCGATGATCCTGCTAAGAGAAATACTGATAGGCAAAATCGTCCAGAGCAAAGGGAACTTAAACGAAAGCTTCAACGCCTGGTTGATCAATTAAGAGATAGCTTTTGCCGGCAACATGCTCTTGATCTTATCTTTACTGAAGATGGTAGTGTAAGATTAAATGCAAATATGTACCTCAGCATTGAGGAGGTGCCTGAGTGGTTCCCATCTCCTATATATCAGGTAAGGCATATCGACAGTACACTTCCATCTTCTTGTAAAAGTTTGCGATAACATGATATGTTCGGGAACTATTGTTTTCAGGAAATATTCATGAGGATCACACATATCGCAAACCTCTGCGCGGATATGTTTGTTGGTAAAGAGAGATTTGTCACTGTTCTCTTGATGAGACTCACGGAAACTGTCATTCTTTGGCTCTCCGATGATCAAAACTTTTGGGAAGGAATTGAACAGGGGCCAAAACCTTTAAGCCCTCTAGGACTTCAACAGGTTTACCTCATAACTACTTGACATAGTCACATAGCTACTCTGGAAAACCTTCTTTAGCAGCTTGTAGTTCAAAATATAAGTAATCTAATTATTTTTTTCCTGTTCAATACTGCAGTTTTATTTAGATATGGAGTTTGTGATACTATTCGCTTCTCAAGGCCGTTATCTTTCTCGAAATCTTCATCAAGTTATTAAGAACATAATTGGTAGAGCTCTTGAAGCAGTAGCTGCAACTAATATAGATCCATACAGGTATCTTTCAAACAACATTTCCGAGATCATATTATTGTTTGTAACTTGAGAACTCAAACCACTTGTTACCTTGCTATTGCCAAGGACCTGACCTTTTCTTGTATAAATAGTGTGCTACCGGCGGATGACTGGTTCGCTGAGGTTGCTCAGATAGCCACGAAGATGTTACTAGGAAAAGCCAATTTTGGCGATGAAGGTGGAGATGTTGGAAGCCCTTCAGCTTCTGCTAGATCTGTTGCATCTGTCCATTCCCACGGAAGCAATTAGTATGAACATTTTCACTGCGGACTAATAACATCTGATAGCACCAAGCGAACTGAAATTTTGCAGCCAGCATCAAGCGTTTTACCTTTACAACCTGACGTTTTCCATCTCTTTTAGTTAGTTTATCGATGTTATCCTATTCCAGTTTCAAAATTTCATTATACTTGTCATACTACATCGCGCCTGAGGGCATATCGATTGAAGTAGATTATTTCCTGTTTTATCAATTAAACCCCTTGGTAAACTGTACAATTTAGTAGTTGAGTAGATCCATTTTCATGACAAAGGTTGTGAATTCGATTCTCGATTAGGGATCCGGGAAACTGATCAAAGAGGGAGGGTAGAGGGGGTTGGGGTGTGCCTGTATCGTTGTTCTGAAAGAGAAAAACAGGAATCAATTTAATGCACACATGAAGCTATATGGACATAAGAGAGAAGATAACCATCCACCAGAAGGATTCCCCAAAGACGACATTCTTTCACTTGTATCTGTTCTTACACTGTTCCAGAAGCTATTCAAATGGTTGTTTACTCGGTCCTAGCTGCTGATATTTTACATAATCGATCTCATTTAACCGTATACAACATAAGATATTCTCTGGCAGCTCCTCGACTTTGTTACCCTGATGTGACGAAAAACTACAGTTATCAACACATCAAAATCAAACGAATGGAACAGTTGTTGGGACGAAAAATGATATATGCGGTTGAGCAAGCGGAAAGGACAAGGAACATCATGATTCTTGAACAGAATTACAGTTACCTGAATTGTGAGACCAACATCCAGATCACATAGCTTTAGCCTGTCGAGGAATGTATCGAATCCTTTTCTCGAAATGTAACTGAATCTATGCATATCGATATCAATTTCAAAATAGTTTTCTCCCTGCAAAAAAATTATAAAGAGTATTTAAGAACTGAAACATGCAACAGTTTCGGTTTAATCTTCCAACCTCGTTAGAATCTATCATATCACAACAGTAATCAGCTACAATAGGAACATAAATTGTTTCAAAACAAACTTTCTCAGACAAGATAGAATGATAACAAGTAGTTATGTGACAAGATCTAAACCATACCTTATAGAACTCATGCTGCGGACGTGAAAGAAAAGGTTTTTCATTGTAAGCAGTCATAAGCTTCCTCTGTGGTGCACTTAGAGGTAGATCTTCGATATTTGTTACACGTCCTAATATTTTCAACCTTTCCCTGAAAGGGACAACTGTATCTGAAGTAAACCCTCGCACCTTCTCTGTTTCATTGTCAATTAATCTCTATCCAAAAACAAATTCTTGTGGTTAGTAGAGTCGACAGACGCATGCTATTATTCAGGAAGAAAAATTTGGCACAAGATTATTTTGATGGTAACATATCAATAGATTTACAGGGATCAGTCTGACATAAATAAGAGAAAGTTTTATGATGATCGGAGATTTCATCTTTTCTCTAAAAAGCAGTATTTTCAGTTCAACATATACGCAACTATCAACAAACAAATGTGGATTCTGTACAGGGAAACGATGAGTGAAGTCCGACTCACTCTTATATTTTCTTGAAACTGCTGAGGAAGTTCCTTCCGGTAATTATCAGAAAGCTTAAAATATAAGACGAAATTTGTTCCTTCTCCATCCGTTTCAGCATTGAAAATAGTGGGTGGATACAAAGGTATCTGAAAATGAATAGAAGGAAAAAACGTTAACGACACCAAATAAAGTGTAGCTACAAGGATCAAGCTTTGTGATCCGTACTAAATTTATGTGTATCACACTATTGAAGGATTATTCACGCGTTTATCGTGGAAGGAACTACACAGGCCAGTGATGCCCAAGAGAGTTAAGAGAATGCTTCATGGTCAAAATAAGATTTTAGTAACCCGAATAAAGAAATCGATATTAATTTAAAAAGGATAAAGGGGAGAAAATTAGTTCAAAAAGATGGAAACGAAGAACTGGTGGTACCTGAACATTCACCACAAGAATTGGGGGAAGGTCCTTACAAGAATCAACAATAGGAAGTTCCACAAATCGAGCAACATGGTTAATCTTCTTTGGAGACGAAAAGACATCGACACCAAAAGGATAATATGCAGCATAATTAGGAGCAAACTCCTTCTTCTTATCCCTGGGTTGTGGAAATAAAATGTTCAATTCTATGAGTTCTTAGTGCATCGGTATGTATGCATGAATTTATTTGCTAAAATATCAGCTGCGGGATTTTCCAGAATAATGCTGAAGACAGAAGAGCTTCATGTGATTACTAAGTTCAAGGGGTACATTATGCTCAAACATGTCAAGATCAGTTCAGAGTTGATTTTCACCTAAAGTAAGTCACTCCACGAACTCTGAAAGAACCCGGCTCAATTTCTGACCAAGTGTTAGGCACCGTCTTCTCCAGTGGACAAAGTGGTACCTGGGTACCCGCTATTGGTCTTTTGATTAGTGTCTTAGAAGAAACTGCCATGATATAAAGCCACATGAGTTCAACTTTTTCATACATCTATGTCGTGACTATGCAAGATGCTGAATGATCAGTTTGATATACAAGATGCATAAGAAAATCATACGTAAAATCAAAACAGCAGTGAGAGATGCTGAATAATCAGTCCCATATCTGATATGAAACAAATGTGGAGACAAAAATAGCTTACGCAGATATGCATTCGAATCTTCTTCCTTACATTTGGAGGAAAGCTTCAATGAAGCTTTCTTTCTTTCATTAATTGGAGTAGAACTTATCGATCTTCGCTTTTCAACAGACTCGACAGTTGAAGCAGTACACGAGAGACAATTGTTTAGAAGAATTCCACTGTTACCTAACAAACCATCATGCCTACTAGCAGGTCCATCTTCAGAGGAGGACATACCGACTGGGAATGAAGGTTTTACCTCGTTTTGAGGCCCATCGAATCCCAAATCTGAATCAGCATCAATAGGGAATACTGCTCTCAAAGTCGTGGCACTGATAGAATTCCTAGCAGAAGTACCACGGGACGAAGCATCCGTCCTGCATTCTTTTTTAACAAAAGAAGAATGTTGAATGTTGACATCACTGTGCTCTACACTAGGGTCGTTAATAGTAGTATCATTAGGTAAGGGTGCAGTCTCAATACCGTTTAAAGATATCACATCTGCAAATAGAGAACGCATGCTTTATTATTATTATCAGTAAGACACCAAAGCAATTCTAAAATGACAGGATGATATAGTGACGTAGAACATGTCTGAATTATAATACCATCAGGAACACTAACAAAGTCTTCATCGCTGCAGTCCGATTCAAGTTTAATAGCAGACTCGTACCATGCTTCCTCAACATTCCCTGTAGTTTTAATAATGTATTATAGATATACGTCTACTTAACAAGTGGTACAATATTTAATTAAAACTGAATAGAAGTATATACTAATTTAATAAAACATTTCAATGCTCAAATTTAATTACTGAAGATGATTCTCGTCTTGTCTTTTTATGACCAGCTTCACATATAACACTAGCAGCTGTATACACAAAGGCCACCTTTCGACATAACTGTAAATGCTACGCTTCTAACTTTCGCTTAGTTTAATACAACCAAAATTCATCTCACGGGCCAATGGGGCAACCATCGCTGGTGTATATAGTCTGAACATCACAATTATGTTAGCTTCCTTCAAAAATTGCCTCAAACAATATAATCTACAGTAATCAACTCTGAAATGTTATTATATTCTCGGAGGCCCACAGCTCTGAGTTGGTTATTTGTTATTCCTAGTGTCAATTGATTGACAAATGACAATATATAATTTGAATTTAATGAATCAATCAGTTTTGTGGCGTAATATAATCTTGGCCTGCATTAAGGTGGTCCATCGACCATCCGTCATACATTTGCTCAAGAGTTCTAAAAATACAATAATATCAAATATTCCAGCTGTTCTTGAAAACTATTCTCCACCTGTCTAAACTACTTCAATCTTATTATCTCAAAATGAACAAGATATCACAATCCAACAAAAATCTTGTTCACCAAACTCTTAAACGCCTCTTATTCACATCAGTAACTACAAATTCTTGCAAATGCTGCTCGTATATCGTAATCTTCTTAGCCGAATTGAGAACTGTAATTCCATTATTTTTAAAAGTGGGGCTCAAAAATAGTTTCAAACGACTTCCTACATTGCATCACTTAGATCACAACTGCGAAATTATACATAAAGCTCCTCTTTTTCACACGAACATGCTGTAGCATATACTCATGATAACCTTAAGGACATGTGTACCAAATCCTAACGCACAGACACGAGTTAAAATTGTTACATGTTGTTGAGTTACTGGGCCATAATTTTTTTTTAAAACATACACACTTGTCAAATTTCTATTGATGTGTCACGAATTAGTACACCAAATGGTAACGGGGATAACTTTGTTACAAACAAATGAATAATCCATAACTTTCTGCTCATTACCTCGACCTTTTCACCAAGATTAGTAACTACTCCACAGAAGAACAATCCTTAAATCAGAAGAATACTTCTTAGCTACTTCTTCATGACCAGAAATAATCATTACAAGTTTCTTCACAATTTATCACAAAAATGAACTAAAATACTGTCCAGAAAACCAAAAGAAATACATTCTTACTATTACATTATAAAAAAAAACTAAGAAATTCATCTGCATTCTGCACTCTACACTTGAAAAACATGGTCGACTTTATGAATACAACATCTCGAATCACCACAACACTTCATACACCAATCCAAAAAGAACAAATAATCCATTCAAACACAAACACATTCATTAAAAATAGTTGACATATATTCTCAGTATTAAATTATAAAAAGAAGACTAAGAAATTCATCTGCATTCTGCACTCTACACTTGAAAAACAGGGCGGGCTATATGAATACGACATCTCGAATCACCATAACACTTCATACACCAAAGCAACAAAGACAAATAATCCATTCAAACACAAACACACACACACACATTCATTAAAAATAGTTGAAATATACCATATGGAGCAGTTGGATCAGGCTTGGCATCAAAGTTGAAGTGATCAGGCATATGTGAAGGTGCCCTTTTCTTGAATTTTCCCTTTTTTCTCTTGTTTAACTTCATCTTCAATTTTCCCTCCACACCAACTGATGATTTTGATAAACATCCCCCCATTTTTATTGGTTTTTTCCTATGAAGTGAAGCTAATTGTTAGTCAACATGCACGTGGGCAACTATATTTGGATTTATTGCTATGATTTTCTTTTTTGAGTTTAATGTTTGTAGAGAGTTAAATAATGGAAGAAAATATGTGTTTTATTATTTATAGGGAGATAAAAGACCGAAATGTCAAAAGCAGAGAAGCTCATCAATACACAATACATCAACCACAGACCCCCCACCCCCACCCCCACCCCCATATCTATGTCTCACATTTGTTGAATATTATATTCTATATTTAATTGATCTTTAAAGATATTTCAATTAATGTGGATAATCCAATGTCATTAAGGTAACATTTCTTCCCACGAGTTTTACTCACCCCAAGCTCTTTACCATTTGATCTATACCGTAGAACGATTTTTTCTCCAACAATAATTATGGTTCCTTCCGTTTTTCACAGTTGTCGTTTTAGTTTAAATCTTTTATTTGAAAATAGTCTTCATTTTAGGATAATAAATTATCATTTTATATTTTCAATGTACTTTTTATATACTTTTATATTGAAATTATCAACTACCAAATGATATAGTAATAATCAACTGCATTTTACATTTTCAATATACTTTTATTTTTTTCTTAATTTATGTCAAAAGGGCTAAACGACAACTACAAAAATTGGAGAGAGTAAAGTTAATCGAATAACCTAGTGGAAAAGACTCTCGCGAGTGACCAGAAGGTCTTGGAAACTCACTTCATCGCTAATTTACAAAAAAAAAAAACCAAAGAGAGTATTATATTTAAGTTTTAAAAATTAAAAAATATTGTCACAAAAATATTTTTGAAATTAAATTTAACTATATCAAATTTTTATTAATCACAATACAATGTAACATATAAATACTGATCAAATATTAACATACAAAAATATTACAATTGTAGCCAATTGAAGGTAGTAACCGTTCATATTAGGCTCTAAATTATATATCAAAAATTGATTGCAAAATACCTTTAGTCGTTAATCTAATTAATAGTACAAAATTAATGTTATTGGGCTTGTGTCTAAAGATATTTTATAGAAATCTTTTTGATTTATAATTTTATGTGTTATATTGATAAATTTAACACAAAAACAGAAAGATATTTCAATGGTTGAAAAGAGTCAACTAAAAAGGAGTACTAAATATTTGTTACATCGTGAAATCAGTGAATTTTAATTAAAAAGTTTAAGGAGTCAATTACGTAATATTATAAAGTGTAAGTATTTTCGAGCAAAATAGGCAAATAATGATTTATTAGCTAATTTGGGAGATTAAAATGAGAAATAGGTAGGGTAGTGAGTAACGGCTGTTTGGTAGAAAATACTAGGTCCAGGTGGATAAAAGTAAGCCACGTGTCAAAATATGATAGTCAAAGGTGTGGAAGGGCCTCTCTCATGGAAATTCCTACTTGGTTTCAAGTGTTTGGTTTCACTCCTTTCAGGCCGAAATCGTTACTCGTCGAGTGTGCATTAGGCAGATCATTACTACTGTAATAACTTGCAAACTACACTAATCAAATAAAGTACATTGACAAATCAAAATTAAATTATTTAACTCGTAAATTTGTGATTATAAATTTACTTACTTCATCAATTTAATCACAGAGTTATATGATGATGATTGATTTTATTATTAGCACATACTTATATTAAGTATTAAGTTCTCATAATTTGACTAGAAATCAACTAATTTTCTATGGGGAGGACATGAGGCTAGAGGAACATGTGTGAGAGACAAATCCTCATTTCACTTCTTACAAAACTACTACAATTCAACTGGCACATATTAATGTTTGATCAAAAAGTATTTGGTAAGTTATATTACTAAATTATAATTTTGACTATAGAAAATTAAGTTCGATAACTTTTAGAAATAAATAACAACAATAAATAATGAAGGTGCGACCTCGATGTATTAAATATTAATTCCAAAAGTGTAAAGCTATCAAGTTACTAGTAATATACATACTCTATTCTGTGAAAAAATTGTAGGATTGACACTTTTTGAGACTTTTTATTAAGGTTTTTTTTTTTGGCCCCTGAAGTATTGAGACGCTTTCAATTTACCCCCGAATGATTTATCTTTTCAATTTACCCTCTGAACGATTTATCTTTTCAATTTACCCTCTATTTTTTTCGTTCCGCCCCCTGAAAGTTGACTAAAGCTATCAAGAAAACAAATGTTTTCAAAAGTTTATTCAATAATAATCAATCACCTCAATACATTGGCTAGAGCCACTATTTATAATATAATTAAAACCCTAGTATAACATAGGTGGGCTATTCAGACAACCCTAATACAAATGGGCTCGTCTTATGACATAATAATTTAAATAGTAAAACTGAAATCTCAATAAAATATATAATTATTAGATAGATAGACGCATTCTTCATCACTATTTACACCTAACAAGAGATGGACATAGTTTGTTAAGGATGGGGTTGATTGTGTCTGTAGACATGTTTAACAGGTTTGACAAATTGAATGCCGGACGACCCTCAATTCTTGTGTATTGTCAATCGTTCGGGAATATGTTGCCTGGTATTTGACTATATGTGGTTAATATGGGTCTTTTATTTAGTTTTTGTCAATAAAAGGATGGTATTTCACCAAATTTTCCTACGAAATTGTGGTAGAGCTTGAATCAAAATTAAGAAGTTCAAAACTATTAAATTAATTGAGCTAATCGAATAGCCAGTGGCAAAGGCTCTTACGACTAACTAAAAGATCCTGATTTCAAAATTCACCTCATCGCTAATTATAAATAAAAAAAATTAAATTAATTCAAAAATCTTTTTCATTATTATTGAAGGAAGTCAATTGCTATATTTTGTATAAAATAGCTTCTAATTATATGATAATAGTAGAATATTCGAAATCAAAATAAGTCATTATTCTCCTTAATCCTTCTAAGCTCCGTCATTAAAATTGACTTGAAACAGCCGATAGTCAACTATCTCTCTTGAGTCTTGGCAAAGTTAATCAAGTTTTTAGTGAGTGAATACAAATTGGGTTTTACTTATTCTAAAACCATTGGTGCTAAAGTCTTTGATAGACTAGTCAATTTTGTTTGGCTGTCTCCTTGTTTTCGTTGTACGATAATTACAAGTTGACTTCAAATTATAAAAGTGAACAATAAAATATTGAGTCTTCACATTGCAATATACAGGTAATTAATTAATTAAGTAATCAATTAATCTTCCATCCTAGCTGGGGGAGTGGTGGATACCCCGAAACACCGGCTAGGTCATGTGTAAAAAAGAGTTCGAATTTAAAGCTCTAGTCTTCTTATCACGTAAGGGCATTGATGTGACGATTTCATGACACGAGTATATGGGAGTGGCCGAGTGGTTGGTGTGACGATTTCACGCTTTTTAGGTTTGAGTAACGGGAGCCAAAGAAAAATTTGTTTAGTTGATCGAGCGAAGGATTTTATGAAGGGAAATATTGTAGTGTAACATTTGTACATATGCAATGCAATGTCATTTATATCATCATACAACACAAACATTATTGCAGACTAGAAGCATACATTCTGCAGTGGAAACAAAAGAAATTGGAGTACTAAACATTCTTATATTGGCAGTTGCTTGATTCGACATGCCTCGGTACTTCTAGAGATGCTTCGATCTAAACTGGATAAGGGGGTCGGATATCATCAATCGCTAGCTGAGCTTGCGAATGGTTAATTTGCGACAACATTAGCCTAATTTCCTTGCTATTAGGCCTTTCTTTAGGCATATCCAAAGTGCAAAAACATGCAATCTTGAGGACCAAAAGCATTTGTTCCTCATACACCTTATCATCTCCAAACAACAATGTAGCATCAATTGCCCTTTTTGGATCTTCAGAAGTCATAACATTCCTCATCCATTTAACCAAGCTCATCTCAGAAGTATGCTGGAAAAATTCATCCGAAGGCATCTTACCGATCACCAAAACTCCAAGAAGTACCCCGAAACTATAAATATCACATTTATCTGTAAACTTAAGCGTCTGGTGATACTCCGGTGCAATAAATCCCACAGTCCCCGCCACATTAGACGTTGTAACATGCGTATATGCCTCAGGCATCGCCTTGGCAAGGCCGAAATCAGATATACGAGCTTCCATATCATCATCAAGCAACACATTTGCTGGCTTGAGGTCCCTATGAATAATACGAGGCGTATGATTCATGTGGAGATACTCAAGCCCTGAAGCTATTCCAATAGCAATTCGATGTCTCGACAACCAATCTAGCTCCCTCTTCCCTTCTTTAACTTCTTGCAGAATGTCCTGCAAACTACCATTTTTCATGTACTCATACACCAAGTAATGGCATTCGGGGCGAGGCATGTGAGCCAGTAGGGGGAGTAAATTTCGATGCCTAATCTGACCAACAGTTTGTATTTCAGACTTGATTTGTCTCATTTTCTTGTTCATATATTTACTATCTTCTTCAGACAAATCTCCAGCTTCCATAGGAGGTTGAATGACTTTCTTGATTGCAATGAATTTTCCATTGCTTAATTCAGCTTTATAGACCTCCCCACATCCACCTCTTCCAATGATTTCCAGTGATGAAAATCCATCATCTTCTTTCTCCAAGAAAGCTAAATCCTCTGCTTTCTTGATAAATGGACTGAAAATCGACAAGCTCGAATCTTTCCCTTTACCACCTTTGAGAAAAAGATTAGCAATTTGAACAAAACTGAAAAAATCAATCCAGAAAGACTTCCTCCTACTACTCCAGCTACAAATCCAATAATCCATCCACCTACATTTTTCTTCTTCTTCTTAGCCTTTTTTTCCTCTTGATTTGAACTGTTTTCAGTTGAATTTGATCCTACTGGAGCCTGTGCTGGAGCAGAAGAAATTTGATTTGGTTGTGTTGAGTTTTCAGCAAAAACATATCTTTTTGGAAGATTTGAAGAATATTTTGATGAATATTCCTCAATCTCTCCATCTTCAGACAGCTGCAATAAGCTGTTTCCAGATAAGTTCAAGAAAGTCAACTGTCTGAAAGATTTTATTGCAGAAGGGACTTTTCCTGAGAACAAATTGTCTGAAAGTGACAATGTTTCCAAATCTGGGAAGTATTTCAAGAAACTCAAATCTCCTGAAAGTTTATTAGAAGAGAGATCAAGAACTTTGAGATGGATTAATGAGGATATCTCCAATGGAACTTTGCTAGAAAATCCATTGTTTTGGAGATCAAGAATTTGAAGTTTCTTGCATTTGGAGATGCTTGATGGGATTTGGCCAATGAGTTTGTTGTTTGGTAATGAAAGCTCTTTTAGCTCAGAAAGTCTTCCTATTGCAGGAGACAAACGACCCTTTAAACCTTCGGAATTGAATATAATCCTTGTAATTTTTAGCACATATGAACTGTTGTCGTTTTTATTCGACGCGTTCAATCGAAAACGTTCACATGATATTTCGACTTCAAGACCACCCCTTGAATCCGCCCCTGATCGAACAGTGTTGCATGCATTGTGTGACGAGAGTTGAGTAGCGATACCCAAGTCTTTGTTGATGATGGAAAGAGTAGCAAGATCTGAGGGATGAAGATGGTCGTTTGAGTAAGCAACAAAGAGTTGACTCAAGAAGCAGAGAAGAATGAGAGAAGCCATTGGTTTGGGTGTAATAATCTCTTCTGTTAACAAGATTACCAATTGGTTTTATGTCTTATATTGGATGGGAAAATTGAAAAATATTGAATGGAAACGCGTGGAAAATTTGCCAAAGACTTCTTTTTGTGTGTTCGATAAAGATAGTTAAACACAATTATTTGACCAAGATGCATATTAACCCTATTCCATCAGTCTCGCTCTCTCATACGATCCAGATTGGATTCCCATTAAAAATCTTGTGCTGCATTGTTAGGGATACCACGTTAAAATCTGGTGTTCTTTACTTTCGTGCATTTTACGTGATTCTTTGTCAAAGATTTGCATCCGATTATTAATTCGCTTTCGCCTTTATAACAGTGATTAACATGCAAGTTCTAGTCCTATGATAAATTGCAACACATATCATCATTTACCTCCGTATACTCCACAACAAAAATACATAGATATCGTAGTGGATATATAGCTTTACATTTTGGTGTGCTCATTCAACATAAAAAAAAATACTTTTAGTATGCTCATTCAACATAAAAAAAATGATTAGTTAAACATCGGACGTCGGTGAGGTACCATAAAATAATGTTAGTATTGATATCGAGACCATCTGCAAAATTTTCCATTCTTATATCCTCAACCTGTGAGAAAAGTCCATTAATATTTTCAAGATTTACATAATTGTCATACAAATACTTTCCGTGCTTTTACTAGTGCAATGATAGTATGCGGATTACATACTAATAGTAATAGACATGATTAATTGTTTTCGGTCATAATTCAATTGATAAAAAATTAGAGTGCAAGATATCAATAACATCGCCTCTTCTTGCAACTCAGGTCCGATTCTCATTTGGAATGAACCTTGTGTTTCGAAACGATTAACGGGTAAACTCTAGTCCTTGATCAGTTGATTAAGACACATCACACAATTTACCTCCTCCATATACTCCAGGACATGAGCCATTAGTGGGACGATTTCATTTGTACTCCGTACTTCCAATATTTACATGAACCACAATTATATAAATAAAATTTTCGTAAACTGGATTTCGAATTTTACTTAATTAACGGTGTATATAAATATAGTGTGTTGAGCTAAACATGGATTTGAAAAATTCGATTTTTAAAATAAACTTTAGTTGTGTACTTGTTTTCATCATGAAGGATGAAAGCATAAAGCTGGTCAGATAATGCTAATTTCATTTAGTTTAAAGTAGTAGAAAATAGTGTTGAATTGTTCGTTAAAATGCCTGAACAAGATGGTACAATAGGTCCAATGCATATCAGTGGAATTTTACTATTCTAGGATAAGTGCCAACAAGTTTGTTGGTATGAATGTGAGACCGTGGACTACATATAACGACCATGGATATATCAAAGAACAGTTATAAAAGGGAGACTACGGGTGGAGGCCATGTACGGTCGTCACATCGACGAGCGTGGTTTGGTGGTTGTACTATGTGCTTTGTATCGGTTGTACCTTCTAACGCGTGTATCATATGCTTGTACTTCACGCATTCAATGTTGTATCATAACGAAGACTTCAGAACTCTTGAACATAAACTGTGTCTATAGATATCCATTATCTTCTTCAACTATGAAAGAACATCTATGGGTTTAATTTATCTTCCTCCAATTATTTTTAATTATGACATAATTATGAATAATTTTTAATAATTTATATTGTATGTGACCCTCTTATATCATACATCCTCCAATTAATTTATAATTATGACATAATTATAAATAAATTTTTTAATTACATTATGAAAAATTACAGAAGTACTATTATAGTCTATTTCCTAAAACCAATCTAACTGTATCAAATATTATTTATTAAAGAATGAAATAACAAGTTATATTGGTTAAAGTACTAAGGGAAACTGAAAACATCAACTAAATAAACTTGACTCAATGTGCTTAAGATAATGTGATCATTGATCTCCTATGTTTATTCCATGTCATCATTTGATCACTTATTTTTTCAAAACGTTCAATGACCTAACTTTACAAAATATCTGTAATTGGTATTTCCAACCAAAATCCCGTTACTTTCAGTTAAATGTGTCATGCGACAAACTTGCATCCACTAGTCCTTCCAGAAAACACTCATGCATGTCTAAACAATGCTATAAGTCCTGTTCGAGTGACTATCTTCAGTTCCTCATCAATCGAATTTCATGTTTATAAATGCATTCACAAATATCAAAGAAAACAATACATAACAATTAACACATCAATTAGTAGTTCTTAAGAAGATAGTAATTAAGGTTATAGCAGCCTATTTGCTTGCAGTTTTGGGTGGCAACAAGCCCTTCAGTGGACGATTTGAAGGAAATTCTTTCCTCGGTTGGTGCAGATGCTAATTGTGATGACAGGATTGATCTCCTTATGAAGGAGGGAAGGACATTACACAACTTATTAATCATGGAAGGGAAAAGATGGCAGCGTCTAATGTCTTTTCTTTTGGCTGAGCTGTAGCCGTTTCTGCATGTAGTGGTGGTGCTTGGGTGGCCATTGACGAAGAAGCCAAAGAAGAGGAGAAGGTTGAAGACAAAGAGGAGACTGACAACGAGATTGGCTTCAGTCTGTTTGATGGATAATTTCACAATTTCTTGATGCATTATGTTTCAAGTATTTTAAGTTGAGCATTAAGTTTTTCTTTTGTATTATGTGGTATATGAGGTGAAGGTATGAAAAATGGTATATGCATCCAACAAAAATGAACAATGCCTTCATGTTTAATCTAATCATAGTTCTACATACCGAGGAATGTGTGCTTCTTCTAAGATCTTCCGCTTATATTTACGCTCTCTACACGGGAGTGTCCCTTGCTATCTGTTATGTGTTATCAATCTCTTCCTCAATCTCTCCTTCTGCAGTGCGATTAGCACAGTAAATGCACATGAGCCAATACAAATTTGAGTCGTTATTTGTCAACTTAGAGTTAAAAACTGACTTAATTCACTCACCAGCCAACCTCACTGCAAAGTTCGCCAGAGAATCAGCATCAGAGTTGAAATCCTTCATTAAATATTAATAGTTCTTCGACTCAGATAAGCCACTGGCAAACACACTAAGAAATTCCAGCTGGAACGAGAAATATGTAACCAGAGTGTCGTTGAGAAACAGCGCTTACCCTTAGAACATGTTTAATTTGGAAAGAGAGGAACCTATCCTTCAATTGGGTTGCTTCTTCATGCAAAGTGATCATGTTCTGGTTTCTTGCCTTCCACCGACCTCCAACCTATTTGGATGCAATATTAGTTACTGCTAGTACTAACCATTAATGGAATTTTCATGTAGCACAATTCATGAGCATCAGAAGCTGAAAATGCACAATCTGTAAATACAATCTCATACGGAGTATGATTCATGTGTTCCTGGTAGCACAGGTCCGTAATTAATCCTGAAGGGATGGGACGGAAGCCTTTTACAAGTAGTATTACTCTGCTTTCAAAGATGCAAGTGTTTACCATATTTGATTATAGAGTTAGAGCCTTTAGCAACAAATATGATCAGTAAATGCAATTCGAAATACAAACTGTTCGTCAAATGTTTACCTTATTTTATTTCAGCAGTTCCTATCTAACTAGTAACTACCAAGGCCATAAATAAATCATAATATTGAGTTAATGGACAGAAAAGTAACAGAAAGATGCAAATTAGCAGATGTGTGATGAAGGGAGTTGTATGCAGTAGGTGCAATTGATGAAAGAGGCCACGGTAACAACGATGGCATGCAGATCTGGATGATTAGAAATATAGTATGGATAAGATGAGAAAAGCAACCGACCTGCATACATACAAGTTTGGAGTCACCCTGGACACGAATACTTGTAAACCCTTTACGAAGAGCTACTTTTAACCCTAAGATCATGGCCCGGTACTCAGCAAAATTACATGTAGCCACACCTAAACCTTCACGCAATCTACAAGTCTAAAAAAGAGCATGTTGGATTCTTATCATTCTTTCAAGAAATTATAAAAAATAAATAAACTTATAGAATGAGGTTTACCCAATTTCCATCATCAGCTCGCAGAATGGCTCCAGCACCAGCAAGACCAGGATTTCCTTTTGAAGCGCCGTCAAATTCCAGAGTACAAGACCCATGCTGATAATTATAGAAACTAGTATTCATAATCCATAAAGTGAACGCTTTACTGCAAATTAGGAGAAGTATATAAACTACCATCTCAGAAAATTGCATATACTTCCATATAATATTATAAACCAACACTAGAAAAAAATTGTAGTAACATATCTTTTTCTTTGAGATGACAAATAAAGGCACCTGAATCAAGGCGCATAATAATGGGGAAAAGAAAGGTTAAATAGGTAGAGGGAGACGTAAGAAGAGCTTGGCAGACACTAAGAAAAGGTCTTAGGGAGCTTGGACTTGAGGCAAAATATGCTCAAAATAAAATGAATGGTGATGTCATACATATATAGCCTATCCCATTCCCATCCAATAGAGATAAACTTATATGGTTTAATAGATGTTATGTTTGGAAGAAATGTTATGAATAAACTTTTATACTCGCATAACACAATTTTCCAAAAGGTTTCTTCTTACACTTCATATAAGAACCTTAAATGAGTCTGCATCAATAACTCCAGATACATGTACTCTACTCCACAACTATTGTCATAGACCAATTTTGAAGTTTAATATCATTTTAATTACCCTCTCCAGCTCATTCTTCAGTCTTAAGCAAAAGATTGTATTTCAAGAATCAAGGGAAACAGATTTAGAGAATACCCAAAAAGCCAAACCTTCTGTTGAGTGTAAACTTAAACTTTTCTATACCCAGAGGCCAGAGGTTGCAACTTACTTTAAAGCTTGCATTGTCAACACAATCGAAGTGGACTTCTGTTGTTTTTATCCAAAATAAACCTCGTATCATAAAATGTGGAGAGAGAAAAAGAGCAGAAAATTCAAGCGAGAGGACTAAATTGGATAACCAATTGACTAAACAAAATATCAATTTTAATATTCTTCAGGTGCTAATTTTAAAGCACGATCTATAAAAGGAGGCCTATGGGGCAGATGACTTTTTCATCAATACCAGCAAAACAATGGCTGTTTCATTTTGTTACCTCATTTTAGATAACAGAAATAAACTAGTAATTTCTTAAATAAAACCTAACTAATTCTTTCAGAAACTTTAATAATGCAAAAGAGTATCTCTTGCACCAAACAATCTGACATCAACATGAACGGTTACGTACCAAGTCACCATGGGATATCATTCCAAGAAAACTCTTACTCATTGCAGTGGATGTTATGCCTAAAGGAGGTTCCTGCAAGGTTAAAAATAATTAAATAAAATCATACTTAATCTTCAAATGTTTAGAAGAAGAACCCTAGAACATCGTATAGGACCATAGAGTTATCACACCTGGAAAGGGCAAGGAACTAGATTACTGAAAAGTTCATCAGTTAAATCCGCAGCCCTGATGGAGAAGAGGGAATTTTTAAGGCCACAAGCTCGAAGATATTCTTCAGTGTCCTTGGACATAGAGTTACCTTTGTATACGCTAACTGGAGGATCACAAACCTACAAGTAAGTGGGAATTTGTATACCCGTTCATCACTTTATTTAAACATATGTGGCCCCTTTCTCACGAAAATAATCTTAACTGTAGGACCTCCATAAATCAATGGACTTGCGAAGACATTATCAACTTGACATCAATGAAAGATTGTCACGTTGTCACAACTAAGGACATTAAAAAGTAGGTAGAACATAAAAGCAATAAGAATACATACATAGGTAAGGGGGCATTATCATTGGACAATCATTATGTAACGCATATAACAAAAAATATGAGCATAAATGAGAGAGAAGACTAGGTAAAGACTTCAGCTCAAGTCATTTCTTCTTCTCAATTTGACTTCGGAAATAACCATCAGTGGAAAGGTAGCATTTTTTATTTTTATTTTAAAGAAAAAAACCCACCCACCGCCCCCTTACAATGAGAATCGAACCCAGGATCTTTAAGTCACTGGAAGACCTCCTAACCACTAGGTCATTCGATGTTCTCTAGTGGAAAGGTAGCATTTGCATAGCTAAACTGTTAAAGAGAATGTGAAGATGTCATCAAGAAATAAATCATGAAATTGTTATTTTGCACCAGCGAGTCTTTCCATCAACACAATTTCTATGTTAGGTAATTAATAGACTAGCTGGAAACAAAAGTCACACCAATGACAGGACTTAATTGTCAATACTGAATATTCTTAATTGAACTACACTCCCCAGTCGCATACAATTCAGATAGCTTTGTTTATACATATGATATTCCAAAGCCAAATTATAATAATCTGCCCAATTAACCTTCTCAGTAAACCTCAACAAAGGAATCAAGTGATTCGGGAAGAGGACATTAAAGTGTAAGCAACAAAGTTGAGAAACGAATACAAGAAACAAAAAAGCATGCACTTATGTGTTACTCAGCAATCAGCCTAATAATCATTTTCTGAAGGACACCGTAAATTGCAAATTGCACAATCACATTTCACCAAGTAAAAAGAATAAAAGAAAAAATAATTCTCATTTCTGATTTTGGCTCAAAATCTTTTGGAGAGGGCATCTTAAATATGGCACCTCACCAAACAACTGGCAGTTCTAAGGGGGCACATATAAGACCTTCTATAGCTCCGCAAGAAAGACTGTGCAACATATGGAATTCTAAGGGATCAGAGTACAGAAAATGTGATACATTACCGATGTTCCAACTTGCAACTGGCATTCACTTAAACTCCTGTAAACACCAACAAGGTCCCCTTTCCGAACAACGAAGAATGCATCTGTCTCCTCCTTTATAACTGGTTCAGGATCATGCTTCAGTTGAGACACACATACACGGCTAGCCCTTTTGCTTCTTAATGCATAGGAGCAGCCACCAGCCTTCAGCAACACAAATTTTAAATCGACAGTTCCAACAGCAGCAGTTGACAAGCCAGTCCTCCAGGGACATTGAGCAAAAATTCTGAAAATGGAATTTCTCCCCATAACATGGCCAGCCTTCGATAATACTGCCGCATAACAAGTAGTATGAAACAAACTGGTCATCACCAAACACTATACTGAAGTGCTCCCAAATCCCCTAAACAGGAAAGGCAAATAAAGACCACTCAGTCCCAATAGCCACACTTACTCAAAGAATGCAGAAACAAAGTGGTAATGATCAAATGCTCCTTTTATTGAAGTTCTTGGTAAAATCCCCAACTAGAAACAACAAAAGGTAAAACTGAAATTGTTTACTTCCAGATAAGCGACACTCAAACATCGGGAAAATTTCAAGAATATTACCACCATTTAAATAAAAATTAGTTTGTAACATCTTTAATAAAAATTGCGTCCAAATCCTCCCCACCCCCCACGCACACGCATTTTGTTCAAAAATACCACCACCAATATCAACTCTTTTTGTTACTTCCTATCTAACAATATCTCTTTAATATCTGTCTATGAGCTCATATCTACATAACATCGAATTTGTTCGCGCATATTTTTTAAGGATAATGAGAAGGGTGGAATGGATTGCAACATTCAATAAAAAGGTGTCAGAAACTCAATTCTAGTGCAAAAGGTGGTGGTATTCCTGCAATTTTATTTTTCCTCAGACATCAAATAAATTGCTAAAATATCATAATAAAACCCCAAAAGATCCTCTTTTTTTTTATATATATTTGAAGCTTAAGCATAGCTAGTTAAAGAGAGTAGGGGGGGGGGGGGGGGGTAGTCCTCCAAAGCATTGAATTTGCAAATAAAAAGTGAAATGCAGAAAGGAAAAAGCAAGAGAAGCTAGCAGTTGATATTGAGTACCTTTGGTATAAATATCTTCAGACAACCTCAGCAAGAAATGGAGGATTTTGTGAGAGCTAACGTGGGCTTCTTGTTTTTTGAGGATTGAAAATAATGTTTTCTGATGATTGAAGCATTGGAGTTTGCTTGGCTAGAAAGTCCAAGGTTGCATAAATATTTTTTATTTTCACTTTTTTTGAAATACCTTTGAAAACAAAAATTGTCTGGCTAGGCAGGAGTGTTAAATTAGCTGAAGTTTGTTTGTAATTGGTGCTAGACACGAGTCGCGTCTATTTTAATCTCGTGGTGCCCATGCGATAGTTCAAATGTGCTCGGAATACCATATGCCAGTTAATTGACGAGCCTCTCCGTATCAGGTTTGGCTCCTTCATTAGTCGGGGCAGGTAGAGCAAGTTATGGCCGGATTGAAAATTCACCCTGACTCAAGCTCATTTATGAACCGAGCAAACCAACCGCGAAATTGTTATAGTGGCTATTCGATAGTACTTGTAATGATGAGGTCACGGTTTGTGTCCTAGCAATTACAACTTACAAGGATAGAATTTTTTCCAAAAAACAACTCTCCTAACCGGCCAATCCACCCCAATAAACAATTTCATATCGAGACTGCAGCATATACAATTGATTTCAGAATGTAATGGTTTACATACAGGAATAAATCAACCATAATAAGCATATTTTTAATGAGACCTTCCATCTTTACCCATGCCTTGGTTTCGGGAGCTGCATCTTACAACCTAGGGGAAAGAAAGAGCAAGCCATTATGCAAACAATTCAAGAATCTGTTCATAGTGCTTATAAAGTGGAACAAAATGGCAAGCAAGAGAATTGTCGATCATCTTCGCCGTGGGAGACAAGTGATGAGTGAATCAGCTAATACTCATTGCTTCAAGACACCGAACCAATTCAAGCAATTATTCTATAGCGACTTCTTATAGACTGTGTTTAGTTAACATTTTATACATCGTGTAAGGCATAAAACAGCTTTGATTACTTAAGACAGCTGATCTTATAGTTCATAGACTTGAATTGTTGGGCGGATATCCTTTATAAAATTGTTCGGGATAGATTGACACGGTGGGTAGGTTCGGGATGTGTGGTGGTTGGAGTAGTACAGAAGCCGTTATCATAAATACAGAGGCCATGAGACAATATAATACAAATGAATAGCTGATATGAACCATACCACCATTTTACAGCAATGATATGTTTTTAAGCTCCGTTTGTGCTTCTCCGCTTTAAATTTCTCCACTGTCCTCGGATTGCAACAGCTGGGTCTTTTCGGGAGTCAATTTGTGGTTCATCTCTTTTGATTTGCCCCACATCACTGAGTAAAACCCGATAACTATGATGACCGAGCCTAGTAAACTGCAAAGACAAGGTAAGAAAATCATAAATGATCCCTTGGGTAAAATTTGATGTCGATGGATCAGAATGGAAATGCAGAATATACCTTCCAAGATATAAGATGTCACCTAAGAAGGAGATACCTAAAATAGCTGCAACGACAATACCTAACGGATGGAACATAGCGACAAACACAGGTCCTTTCTTGTGCACACACCATGTACTTACTCCAACTTGGAATGCGGAACCAAAGACTCCCTACTGAATGTAAAGGTACAAATTAGATAATGTGCAGGTGGACTGAATCCTATATAATATCTCGAGATGCATTGCTCTTTAATCATCGACAGTGTCACACTAGTGATAATACTTACCGAGTATAGAACTGTCGACCATCTTGTAGTAGGCAGCAACGACCACGCACCTAAACCTCCCCCAACAAAAATAGAGACTATTGCGGATAGAATAGCAGCAAATAGGCAATAGAAACAGACTATAATCAGCTCGGCTGGATAGCTCTTCAAGATAGATGCCTATCACAATAAGCATTGTCATGTCAAATTTATATGTATACGGAGGAGTTCAATGTTTGTTCTTCTCATAATACGATTTATGTTCCAACTCCTCAACTATAGCTAACTAAACTCACCTGTAAAATTAGAAATGCAGAAGCCGCGAGACAATCTATTGCAAGAAATAGCCCCCCAATCACCCAATCGGATTGGGGCAGACTAAGGAACAGATAACTAGAATTTGAAGATGACAAAACATTGAGAAGTTCAGGGCCTTTGTAAAGAGTAACAATAAACGCTCCAACGATCGACACTACAGTTCCAATGGATTTGGCCAGGGTATTTGCACTTCTCCAGTCTGCTTTCTCCAACCTATAGAAATGAACAAGAAGAGCAACAATCAATTAGTTCATAACAGTAGTTGATAGGTTTCATAAAGACTAAATACGACACACCAAAGAGTTATATATAATTTAATACTGGAGTAACTCGTTAGAACTTAGAAGTGCCCTCAAGATTAAAACAAGGTTATTCGAATCATAGTGAATGCATAAATCTTAGCACCTAAGCATGTTTTCATATCTTCATTACTAATTTCGTTGATCTCCTTGCATTAAGAACTCAAACAAGAAATTCGACAACTAAAAGAGCACAAGTGGTTTGAGAAATTGTTTCTTCTTTGTTACCAGAAAAATTTCACAATTGCTTAAACTAATCAAAATGGCATTCATCCAACATCATCCAAATAGATACCAGAGCAATAAATAACAGCTCTTTAACCGTTACTCGGAGAGAATCAAACCTGAAAATGATGGCAAGTATGAAAGTAAATCCAGGAATTAAATTAAGCATTGCTGAAGCAAATGACGCATTTGTGTACTTGATTCCAGCATACCCAGTCAGCTGAGCTGAGCAACTACAGAACATCGAAAACAAATCTTCAAAACAAATAAAACATTCATCAATCATCAACCATCACACATGTTTAGCTTGGGACCGTTCATCACACATAAATAAAAAGGACCCATTCGCTCATTGATGTTTATAATCAATCACATTTTCCATCAATCCGCTAATCATAACCGGAGGCCACATATATGAGAGAACAGGTACTAAGCTGAAATATATGCGATGGTTACTGCCTTTTGCCCGAACAAAAAATACAAACTTTTCCAATCCAACAACCAAAATTACTCAAAAGTAACAATTGTCTAATACCCAAGAATGCCCAGCAAGAAAAATCTGCAAATCAGATGAAAATCCAATGGGGGTCGAGACCTGCATCAAGAACAAAGCAGAAAGGAAAACCCATAATTTTTTTCTTATGAAATACTCCCTCCGTTCCAAAATACTTGACTTTACGCTTTTCGAAACACAACTTCAATCATCAATAACTTTATATTTACATTATATAAAATTACAAAAAAATAATATTATGAAAGTATTTTGAAAAACGAATTCAATTATATCAATTTTATATTTTTTGGACTAATGAATATAAAGTAATTTGTAGTCAAAGTTTGACACGAATTCCCAAAACGTCAATTAAATTGGAACGGAGGGAGTATAAACTTCAAATATTAAAGAAGAGATTATATGAAATGAATACCTATAGAAGAAGAAAGAAGGGAGGAGTATAATGGTGGCGAGAGTGTTGGAGTAAAAGACAAAGTGAAGTTGGTCATCCCACTTGCCATGGCTTCTTTGCTTAGGATTATGAGACCAACTTGTGCACACTGAGACAGAATCATTCCTATGTATGGCAAAGATTCTGCCATTCTTACAACCTCCATGATTGTTTTCTTGCAACTTCCTATGTTGTACTTTCTTGGATTCAGTATCTTTGCAAGAACTTTGTGTTGTAATGATTGGTGAAGTCTAGAGGTCAACTATTCTCATCGTACTATGTAACAAACTAATAACAACCAGTCAAAAGGTGTGGTTAATTAATTACTTACACGAGCTAATGGAATAGACTATTGAAAAAACTCTCGCTAACGATCAGAAAGTCGTGAATTCGAAACTTATTTCATCGTTAATTTCAAAAAGGAATTCTTTATCAAATAAATTTAATAAAACAAATGTATTAGAATGGTTAATTAATTTTAAATTCTTAATAAATTTAATGTAATACTTAAATTTAAAATCAAGTAACTATTTGATTAATGAGTTAAAAATATTTAATCTTCTAATTTTAGGAGTTATAATTCAAGTACATTGAATCTTTACAATTTAATGAGAATGTGACATTATTGCAAATTAGAAATTATAATTTTAATAACATGTTCAATTGATAGAAATGTAGGGCTATGTATGAGTCAAGTTAAATAAAATCGTTTGTTTGGCTATGTCAAAATTACATGCATATGGATTATGATGTATATGATTGTTGCTTAATAGCGTGGAGTCGTGGACGTTGTTTGTAACTGATAGTCACATACAATTTCATACTCATCTACGACAATGTTACATTAAATACGATTAATGTGCTTTTTCACTTCAATCATCGATAATCACGCTTTATATTTCGTTTTGCCCCTTAAATTTAAAATCTTACGCGAAAGTCCCAAAATGACCGGTCTAACTCGATTAAATAAATCAATTTTAAATTTTAAGGAGGCAAACTTATCATATCGCCAAAGTTAAAGGGCAGGGGATTAAGCCAAATCACAACTCACAACTCTGATTTACAACTCCCTTTCTAGAACCCTCGTTTTCAATTTTTCATAGTCCAAGGCTCCAAGCTAAAGTTCCAAACCAACTCTCATTTCTCACTATTTTCAATTTCAACCCCAGAAAAGGACAAAATTATTGAACGTAAGTGTTGCTCTCTTTTAATTCGATCACAATTACATCAATCGCATGCATATATCTCAGTGAAGTTTTCATATGCTGTTTAGTTTTGTATTTTTAACTGTATTTGTTGTAGATACTTTATCGATTATTATAAAAAAAAATGTATTTGTTATAAATAAAAGAATTTCTCTGAATTTATTTGTTTGATTGTTTAGTCAAATATGCACTTAAGTGATTTTTTACTTAGTTGTAAATATATGCTACTATGATTTTCTGGTTCAGTTGAATTCGAAGTTGTGAATTAGTAATCAGTATCTCCATTTCAAAAAGTCAAAATTAATTCATATTATGTACTTAATTGGGACGATTAACTTTAATTTGAGTCAAAATCATCATGTTCATGATAATTTACGTTGAAATATTATCTTTTGACCAAATATTATAGTACATATACAAATATGTTAGCGTAGATTTGATGTATATCTTTAAATAACATTTCTAGAGAAATAAAAATGCAAGTTTTTATTGTAACAGGTGATTATGGCGAGGGTGTACATAGGGAATTTGGACCCAAGGGTGTCCGAGAGAGATCTTGAGGATGAATTCGCATTTACGGTGTCCTTCGAAGGTAAATTTATCGGCTTTTATGTTACGTTTGGTGAAATCTGATAAATTAGCTGAACTTTTGTTTTATATAATGTGTACTTTAAAAAGTTACATCTTGTAAGTTTTATTTGAAAATGTAGTTTCACAACTGCCTTTTTTATGCATGTTCCTCTGGCCTGTTGTTTTTTGCAGTGTATGGGTTGCTAGACGGCCACCCGGTTATGCATTTATTGAGTTTGATGATCGCAGGGACGCTGTGGATGCAATTAGGGAATTGGATGGTAAAAGCATATTCTGTTAAATTTTGTTAACTACAAGAAAGGTAGTTAGTAACTTAAGATATGGTAGCTAATAACGCGTTTCTTATCACCAAGTGTCTTGTTACTATTTCATTCTTGAGGTGTAGTTAGCTGATTACTTGATTGCATCTCTTTTTTTACTTTTAGCGACTGAAATAATGTTCCTATTTTAGTTTGTTTGTTTTAATATCTAATTCTTATCAAGTCATATATTTTATCTAGGTTGTATAAAAAGAACACAACTGATATATATAATATATATATATTCATATATAATTTTCTCAATAATCTTATGCAGTGTTCCAAGCATTTTAATTACATTTATTATTGCTTCTTGTACTATTAAAAGTTTAATATATTTATGTATAATTTGCATTTGGTTATTGACGTGTGAGTTGTGATGAGTGCTTGGAATCCAGTGCACTTCAATTACATATCTGTTCACCAAGTTCACATTACCAGGTAAAAATGGTTGGCGTGTGGAGCTTTCACATAATTCCAAAGGCAGTGGTGGAGGCCGTGGTGGGCGTGGAGGAGATGATTCTAAGTGTTACCAATGTGGTGAGCCTGGTCATTTTGCTAGAGAGTGTCGTTCAAGAGGGCTAGGTGGGGGCCGAAGACGGAGTCCTAGTCCTCAACGCCGTAGGAGTCCAAGTTATGATAGGAGGTAAATACCAACCATGGACTGTTATATTCATCAAGTACAACGAGCTGGAATCATACACCAACGAGTAACGTTATGCGAATTCCTTCTCATTCCAAGTTGAGCAAGTATGTGATATATTCTTGATACCTAATACCGGTATCTGTGTTTTACATGCATGTGGATGTACGAATTTGGGGTTTTGTCAGTCCTTTAACATTATCCTCGCCCTTTAGTATTATTTTAGTGTGCTATTATAGTAAGTATCCTATATATTACAAGTCATCTGTTGATCTTTTCTTTCGAGTGCCTGAACTGGTGGTATACAAGGTAAGAGTTTTCTTGCTGGGAGTGCCATACTTTACTAAACCTCAACTAGGTAGAGGTGTTCTAGTACATCTGATTCAACTGAAAAAGTTCATTGTTTAGGTGTTTGATGGAGAGATCTTTTTGAAGTTGCAGTTTTTAGCAGTCTTTTGGTAATAGCTCGTGCTTGAAGCTTCCCCTCTACAATAAATGGTTCTTACTTTGATCAAGAAATATGTTCAAACATTTACATCCTTGTAGAAAAGCTTGATCTAAACCATCTGTTGGTTTGACTTGTAGTATTCTAAGTGTTTTTGGTTGTTCAGGAAGAAATAATTGTATCTTTCCTTTCTTGAGTTTTGTTACTTTACTCTATTCACCTCTCGTTCTCCTTTTCCCAAGGTTGTATTTCTAGCCTTTAAGGACTTACAAATTCAGTCTCTTGAATCAGGAGTTACAGTCCTCAATACAGTCCTCGTGGGAGAAGATCTCCTCGGTATCGCAGCATCTCTCCCCGTCGTGGACGTAGTTACAGCAGATCACCACCCTCATATCGCCGTGTTCGTGATTCTCCCTATGCCAACGGTATGCTCATAGAATTTCTTGAATACATTTTATGAAGTATAAACTTACAATAGTGCGATCGTTAATTTTTCTGCACCTACACCTTAAACTGATTGGTTAGCTTTCACTTTTGATGGTTGACTTTTTAAATTTTGAACTCAAATATAATTGTATATATGTTATTAATATTTGGTGCTAAGAATATCAAAATATAGTATTTCAACTTATTTTACTATCAATATGATGATTTTGATCAAGTTAAGGTTATTAATGTCAATTAAGGTTACAAAGTTTGTTAATTTTAACCATTGTAAACAAACTCGATGATTGTTGGAATGGAGGCAGAGAAAATACAATGAGTCTAAACCTGTAGGTCCTTGAGAGGATCCATCTCTTCTTATGTCTAGGCCTCTGGGGTCAGATAAATAAAGAGATGGTAGAATATAGTTTCTGGAAAGCAAAAAAAAAACACCTCTTGCTTTTGCATATTGATTTGTTGTTAGTGTAGGAAGATAAAATATTTGACACTTAACTGAATATGAAGTTGATATCAATTTTGCAGAGTTTAAGTCTAATGGTTGCAAAGGATGAATGTGGAAGTATAAAGGCTCTTAATATGCTGTAGTCTAGACTGGATGAAAGAGTAGTAGAATATCTTAGTTGTAGCTTTTTGTCTTTTCCTTTTACGATGCTTGTATGTGCGCTGGACCTGGTGTACTCTTATTTCACCCTCAAAAAAGAGATGTATTCTCCGCTTGTTGTTCTGCTTTTTGAAACGTGAAGTCTATTTCATACTTCTAATGGATAAATGTGTAACAATATTTTGGCTGCCTCTAAAATACCTATATGTTGATAATAGCTATCGGATTTTGTGTCCTTTTGTTTTTCATATTTAGGTGTAATATTGCAATAGATAGCGTCGTTTCACTGCTTTCTACTAGTTGCACCACCATCTGCTTGTGTGCATCTCCTCATCTAATTGTTGGTACTTTTTGAATATGAATAAAATGTTGCTACTAGTATTTGTGAATCTGTGTCAGAAATTTAATTGTTCCTTTTCTGCTTTGTATGAATTGATCTATAGTCCACTATCTTCGTTTTTCTGCTTTATATTTATATATAAACCATTTAAGAAAAGTTTCGAATAGCAATCACTCAAAAGCATCACTTAATGCACCAATATGAGAATCGGGGAACAAATTATAGAGAGATATCTAAAGCCATTTTAAGTTCATAGAAAACTTGCTCCATTGATGGCCTTAGCCGCTTAAGCCCTGTGCACGACAAAGCTAGCTTGAAGACGAGCTCAAACGCGTCAAGAGTGTAATTCCCATCAAGCTTTGGATCTGCAAATTCTGGTACTTTCCCATTTTTTGTCAGCATTTTTGCCTAGCAAGAGACAAAATGCAAGTTTTATAAGCTTTTCTGCAAAAATAAGTAGTGAGAAAGTATAGTTTGTACCATTTTGTCTAGGGGCATTGGCCTGCTCATATCAATATTGATTACCCTTTGGCCAGATAACAGTTGTAAGAGAACTATCCCAAAGCTGTAAACGTCGCCTGAAGAATTTACACGACGGTTCTTTCTGTACTCTGGATCGACATAACCAAATGTTCCCCTCACTTCTGAGCTCACAAATGATTGATCTATGTTGAGCACTTTAGATAACCCGAAGTCTGATAGTTCGCTTCAAAGTCAGTGCTGATCAGAATATTCGTTGGCTGAAACAATGTTAAGTTAGAGCAGTGTATTACATCATTTGATATTTTGATTAGATTGCAGCAACACACAAACGATATACCTTAATATCGCGGTGAACTATGCATCCTTCAGGATATGTGTGGAGGAACCAGAGACCTTTGGCACAATCTATTGCTATATCGAGTCTTTGAATCCAAGATAAGAATTTTCCTTTGCCTGTTTCAAAGTATCAAAATGGTTAACAAAATGGCGGTCTGATATAGGTCAACCGAGATGATGGAAGGAAGCCTACCGAAGAGCCATTCTGACAGGTTTCCATTATGACAAAGCTCATAAACAAGAAAACATCGTCTACGCCTTCACAATGGCCTAGCAATTCCACAAGGTTTGGATGTTTCACATGTGACAGGCTAGTAACCTCCCTTACAAAAGTTTCCATTTGTCCATCGTTGATGATATGCTTAATTGCTACATCTCGACCATCTGATAGAACGCCTCTGTACACCTTCCCTGGCAAAGAAGCAGTGAACAGTTTACATGATCTTATTACATATAAACGGAATAGTCTATGCATAAAGCTCCCACTATAACTGTGGCTTGGGACAAGTCAAAACACTTTTGGATCTGTTGAACATAGATTACTTTGTTCAACACGAGACTGGTTGCAGGACTCTAACTCATTAAAACTTATACAGTTGCGAGAAGGATTTTCTCCCGTTATTTGGAATGTACTTTTAGATATCATACTGATAGAGAGTAGTACTCGTATAAGAAGTTTCGTTTACCTGCTATTCCTTGCCCGATGTAGTTGATGGACTGAGATTCGCGGTAGCAGAGTGAACTTCTTTGATAGTTATTCCTTGGAAAGTATGCACCACAGAAAAGAATGCATTGATGCTGCCATTCACACAATACATTTACTTCAAAACATTAAAATCCGAATGCTGATCAAGAAACAAAATTGTCACAAGCACTTACCCTCTTTGACATTCATTATGTTTTCTTTAGTTGATTTTTTATACAAGATCCATGACAGAACAGCTACAATTACTGCAACCGCTACTATCGCACATATAAGCAAATAAAGTCCTGCGAGCACCAAGAAGTTATGGAAATTCTTCTACCTTATAATCTGCAATATAATGATATGAAGTTCATGACCGAATACCTCTTCTATACTTAAGATGCTTTCCTGTAGATGTTCCGTATCTTCTGCAATGATCAGTTTCACATGTGAGTCAAAGTGAAATCAAATGCGCGATATGATTTATCTACTGTCAACTCTTTGGTGGTTAACATTTGTAATGGTAACATGTCGATATGTGGAGAATCGGAAGGCATATATGATACATTTGGAACCATAAAAACTTATCAAATTAAGAAGTCATTTAGGACTTCTCCAGTTTACCTAACGAAAGGTTGCCCTCTCCAAGGCAATTATAAACATCCTGAAACCACTTCTCATCATTTTTCTGGCTTACCAACTAACCAGAACCGCGAATCTGCAAACATCGCCTTCTGAATATTTAAAGCCATTGTCATTCTTGGATATCGATCTCATTTCTTCCCACCTTTTCAAACATGGACTACAACTCTCATCAAACCCGCGATTTGAACCCAAAAGCTTGCAATCTTCATCAAGAATTCTCAGTTGGTCACCTAGTCTGTCCCCAACATCTGCTGCAGAATAGTCAGAGCAGCCTCCAGCTCCACTAGTCAACTTCTCAACCCACAAGTAGATAAACGAACACCACTGCTCCATTGTAATGATCCGCAATCTCTCTGTTGAGTATAATTGAGAAAACAATCCTCCATTCGGGTTCTTCCACAACGACAACGCCTGCAGATAGTCCTTAAAAGGAACCTTACAACATTCATTGTATATAAATCCATTCCAGTCCCCTGATGTACAATTTGTTATGTTTCCAGGTGATGAAAATTTATATTCAAGACACACTCATCAGCTGAAGTTAACAAGATGGAAAATCCCATTATGTACAAACTTACTAGATTTATTACAAAAGTTTCCAATCTCAAATTGGTTGATAACATTCTTAGACCAATGGAATTCTTGAAGATCATAGAGGCTCTTTGGCTTCAAGAACAAGGAGAATAAGCATATTTTTGCTTGTAAAGATATGTTGAAGACAAATGGGTAGTCATTTTTGTTTGATTATATGTTGTATTGTTATAAACATGTAATAATATTTTATTATATTTGGAGGCAAGTACTAATTGCCGGACTTGGATTAAGACCAAGGCAATTAACAACGTTGATGTAACTTGTGATTAATTTAATGGAGAAAATGAAGATTTCTGATATTGTTAAGGTGGTCTATACAAAGGACAAGCATATGTAGGGAAATTAAGCTTACAAATGAAGACAAAAGTCAAAACAAGAGGGAAAAAGGAAATGCAACCAGCCGGGAATCGAACCCGGGTCTGTACCGTGGCAGGGTTACTATTCTACCACTAGACCACTGGTGCTTTGCGGTTGATGTGAAGCAAATACCTAATTGTTCATTCATTTTAAAGTACTGGTATATCGAATTATTCATTTTTGAAGAAATAATTCATTCAATTTAACTTTATATCTATATCTAACTGAGTAACAGTATTATACATACTCTCTCTATCCATAAAAAATTGTTCAATTTGAATTTTAACGAATTACAAAAATTGCTCAGTTTTGAATTTTAACGAATTACAAAAATTGCTCAGTTTTGAATTTTAACGAATTACACTTACTGAAGTAATATCAAATAATTTAATGATATATGCCAATTATCTATTGTTCCACCTTAAAACTATGTAATATTAGCCGATGCTCAATATCGCATGACATTTAACTCAACCTTCCAAGATGAAGTCTTGTGTTCGAATCTCGTTTTATCGCTAATTTACAAAAAGAACAAAAAAATTATTATGTAATATTAAGCGATTTCTGTAAACATGTGTATACACAACTTCATCATATTCTTTCACATGGATTTCTCCACCTTTAAAGTAACTCATAGAAGCACTATATAACTATATTAGTATATTTTGATTCTCTTTATGAGTAGTGTTACAAAAGACATATGGACACCCTACATACAGAACATATGGTAAAATCTTCCGCTAACTGCATAAGGATTAATTTGGTAACAGGAAGTTTCCTTCGACTACGTCTCCACCCGCCCTTTCAACTGAAATCCTTCCACTGCTAAATGCTATACTCTAATATTTCCAATTTCGAGTGGATCAGTGTTCTGGATCCCGCCCTCTTTTGAGGAGCTCACTCCACTAGCAGATGTTCTACAAGTTCATGCGCCATCATGTCATCAAAACCAGCTCTCTCACAGCTCGTGAAAGCTCCCAAGGCTCCAAGAAACCCCTCATGTCGAAGAAACATTGCTTTCGCCTCTCCTTTTGACCTGGATAGTAGACACAAGTAATTGGAATACGAAAACTGATTGGACTAGACAAACTATTCAGTGCATATCAGCATATGTAAGCTTCATTTCTGAGAGTCGGTGATCCTATTACCAGTAGTTAACAGCCCACAGATATAGTGTCCATCGTATAAGCATGGCCACGGATGAAAAAGCCCCCAAAGAATATTCGTTTAAGACCAAACCGCAGAGCATTTAAATAAGCAATCTGGAAAAAATGAGATGCATGCCATCAGGCTCCATCAATGCAATCATGTTAATACGGCCACTATTAGCTAGAGCGATTGTTAGCAAGATGAGGTTTTTCCTTTATGATAAAGAGAACTTATAATGCAAAACTAGTCACTAAATGCAAACAATTACCAAAATGGAAGGAGCATATTGACAAACATGAACTCATCATACAAACTATTTCTTGGTTAAGAAACTTGACATACATCTCAGTATGGTGGTTGATGCTTACAATATTTGAACAAAACGAGTCTATTGAAATTTATGTTAGACCAAACTTTTTACTCATTACCATGCATTCGGAATCTTAGGATCAGGAAACTATAGCAAATCTTGTTCACGTAGCTATTGTGGTCATATGGGATTGATAAAATAGCACCAAGGCTTCAAGCCAACACTTAGTTTGTTGAAAGATTGTAGTCAAGTCATATAGTAATGCAACCCAACGCAGATAAATATGTTTACCTGTCCAATGTTATTGGATATCATTCTCAAAAGGGAACGAGCAATATCTTCAGGCTTGTAGTCTTCCAGCTCTTTATGTTCTGTGATTGCCTTTCCAAAGCTGGAAGCGATGGTGTTGGAAGTAAGGCCAATCTGATTCGAACATAGAACGTCAGAAGTACGTTGGAGAAAAAGAGTTAATTGCTGCACAATATATAAAGTAAAGAACCATTCTTTCCAAAATTAATTCAAAAGATCACTAAGGCCACAAACATTAGCACACATTACCATTAGTCTTATGGTTTAGCTCCTCAAATATTGAACCTCGAATGGACTTAAGATCTAATTCTAATATCGCCTTTAAAAAGCCCACTACATTATTAAACTTAAGAATGCATACTTTGAATAGTCAAGTCCACCGTATATGTCTCCAACAAGCATGTCTATCACTTTGTTGTTTCCTTGAAGACTCAACTCTAACAACTCATCAAAGCTGAAAGGATGGATAATATGAGTTTTAATAGAGGACAGGGAGTATTATCCAGTTAAGTTATTTGTACAACCTCTTGCAGTTCGTTCAACCGTTTCCCCAAGCCCAAGAAGGTTCCACCACCAACACTTGTTCCACTTACTCGTTGAAATTGTCTTCTCCGTCCACCTAAAAGATTCTGAAGTGGTCAGAACAAAATTGAAGTATCAAAATCAGGCTAGCCCATTTTTGAGGAAAAACTTGCTAAAAATCATATACATTAGTACTCTTAATATTTCTCTCGTAGTCTCATTGCCGAGAAATACGTAAAGAAAACATGTTACCTTTATCATGCTCACTCCAGATCCAATATTTACGAGGATAAGGATATAGATCTTTCTGGTCAATCTGTATATATTCCTTCTTCCCATCCATATATGCAAAGGCTTTCACGTTGGACTACCTGCTCCATGCAAACTTAATAAATTACTTAAACATAAACCATTAACGCAGTTGAGATCTGAAGTGTAAAGAGAGGAAAAATTTAAACAAAATAGAACTGATAATAGAGGAATGGTGAAGAGTTTACTATTGAGGATATCTTATTTTTAGAAATACAGGAGAAGGGATTTGTGACCTTTATCGCCACATTGCTTCAGTAACATGCAGATGAAAATATAGTCAGTAACATATGAAGAGACCAGATTCTGTGAACAAGTTACAAATTGATTTCCTCACTAGTTATGATTTGTAACTAGTAACACAGGATTAAGAAAGCTCCTTCAATTAGATATTCTAAATCAGAAAGGGCAAGTAAAGGTATATAGATCTCAGTTGTTCAAGTCTAAGTCCCGTAATTGATCAAATACGTTACATAATCTTCACAAGAGAAAGCAAATACACTGAAAAAAAATGACAAATATCACTAGCCTGTAGTCAATACCTTGAGCAAAAAATTAGCTCCAGAAGAAACAAGACAATCCATTTCGTCTGCCTTATCCAGGGTAATTCCCAGTTTTTCTTTAAAGAGCTCAGCAAACTTAAACGCTCCACCACCTGTGGCCTTCAGAAGAATTGGAAATTCTCAATAAAGTCATCTCAGAAGTCTAGTTATTTCTACTCTGACCAAACTAACAACCTACAACATTGAACAGGCATACCACTTACCTTTACAATCATATTTCCATTGGAATGACTCTTCGTATTCCATTTTCCTGAAGGACATTCCAAAACTTAGATGGTGTCTTAAGATAGAAAAAAGAGGTATACAATGTGGATGCACCCATAAGGTAATTGAACAGATTGGCCATGAATACAGAGACCTCCCAAGTCCTAACCCAGAAAAAAAGCCAAAAGAAGAAAAAGGGTACCGCATCGTTGCAGCCTTTTGGATGACAGATACTCTATGCAGTCACTAATTCGGCTGGTTTCGAAGTTCAGAAGATGGAGGTTTCCATGTAGTGAAGGATGACTCAAATTATTATTTGAAATTTCGCTCTCATCTCTTGAGTGAGGACTTTGATTACCAGCTGAACTACTGTTGGTCAAGAAACACACCATCTTCACAAGAGTGCCTGGATCATAAATAGAAGTGGAGATTTAGGTACAGCTTTAGTACAATGTTAATACTGATGAAAGTCCCACAAAAGTAGCATTTGACAAGCGCTAAAAACTAAAGTGATTCAGCAAAAACTGGCAATGAGAAAATTGTTCCTCCAGAAGGAAATCTTTAATCAGCAGAAATCTCCTTAAAATCAATCCTATTTGACGTTCTCTCATCTCAAGCACATTACATATAGCGAGCAATAATTGGGGTTAGAGCATGAAGTGGATACACAAATGGTATTCAGCATCAGACTTTCTTATGACAATAAATGTGGTGTTAGAGTAAGGTATCACCATCTACAAAACAAACTTACATAACTCACTTAAGAACATAAGATACACGTGCCATTTGTTTTTCCTTTCAGTAGAGACAACAACTTACTTTTGTTCAATAATTGAACATCTGGTTCTATATAAGATTATTCACACCCTCAAGATCCTTATATTGCTTCCATAAGTCAAATGAACTTTGTCTCATTTCCCATTCCTTCAGAGTATATCACCAGCCCAGATGCTCATTTACAGAGGCAACTAGAAAAGTTCATCCCCGGTTCCTAAGCAAATGACTAGAGATCTTCTCTCTAACATGTATTTCAGGCACATTAGTAGACAAAAAGTGTGACAATCATAATCAGAGGATCATGATATGTCTTCTGCTTGGAGGCAATTGAAATAGAAAAAAGCCATTCTCAAAATATAGTTGTCTCTCTATTGCTAGTTCAATTTAGCTTCCGCCGAATCATCAAACCACCACCTCTTAGCAATGTGTGAAGCCACTATATAAGGACGTAGCAAAAAGTATACAATGGGAATAAGATTACCAATTTGTTTAATCATACTTATAATCGAAGTGATCATTGAAAGAATACTGACAAATACGACTTAATGCAGCTTAAGAAGGATCACTTCTCTAGCATTGTCTAATCTTCAGCAGGCCACTAAACTCAAATTCACCATACCTTGATAATAGAGTAGTTAAATGTTCACACTAGCATTCATCATCATAGCTAACTAGTCGATCACTGATATGCCTCCGCAGTAAGCAGGGGCTTCAAAGATTTTGATAACCAGACCAAATATAAAATTTAAGTTACTACCTTAATCCAACTATTGAATCAACAACCAAACCGAACACGACAAGTAAATCACTAGCCTCATCCAACTACTGAATCAATAACCAAACAAGACAATTGAATCACTAGCTTAATCCAACTACTGAATCGATAACCAAACACGACAGTTAAATTACTACCCTTAATCCAACAAAACCAAACCAATCACAATGATTAAAGCACTACCTTAATCCAAATATGAATCAATAACCAGACCAAACATGACAATCAACTTTTTTTCCAGCTAAAACCACAACAATCTCTAGTTTCCACATTCAAGTTCCCCTACTTTGTAAGTACTCATTATCATCTCCTTCACTTTCTCCCAGTCAAATCTTAATTCCATCTAAACTCACTCCTTATTACCATTAATCACAACCAATTATAATTACACAAACATTAAGTTAAAAAAAACACAAATTCAAAATTATACAAATTATATTAATATTCGAGAAGTACCCAACATTGAGTTAAATGCACAATTAATATAAGTAAAAAAACTCACATAAATTAATCTTAAAAAAGATCAAATTTTTTGTCAAGAAAATGAAAAAGATCAAAACTCTACCTCCAATATCAAGTGCCAGATGTGAAATTTCCTCATCATTCAAATTCTTGGATTGAAATTCAATCAAATTTGTTTCACTTCCCATTTTGTACTAATATGAAATTCCCCTCTCCCCTCTTAATTTTCTCTTTACATCAATAATATCATCACATGTTACTACAATATAACATGTATGTCTTGAAGAATTCAGTATAATCGAATACTATAATTCTATAATGGTCAAATAAAGGAAGCTTCTGAGAGTGATAGGACATCTAAAATCTAAGAATGTAGTATTAATTTAGGCTATTTTCTTTTGGCCCCCTGAAGTATTGAAACGCTTTCAATTTGCCCCCTGAACGATTTAACTGAAACTATCCTTCTTTTCAGTTTACCCCTGAAACGTCAAATTTGTATTAAATTTCGTTTTAAATGAAGGGTGAACTTGGAATAACACACTCATTAATTTTTTGGGCACTTTTTAATAATAACAAACAATAATTTTAAAATTATCCCCTCCTTCTTCTTCACACCCTACCCCCACCCCTATGGAATTGTAGTTGAAAATTGGTTCAATGGAATTGTAATTGGATGAGAAAAGAACACGATGGCTTTTTAATGTCATGCTGTGTAGGTGGTAGTCGTTTTCAAGAATGTAGACTCCTGTTTTTCTGAAGTAATTGTAGTTGAAAATTTGGTTCAATGACTGAATGACAGAACCACGAGTTGGATGCTCTATGGAATAATGATTCGTGATTTCGTCTGTTGACTTGCTTTTCCAATTCTCATTTTCTTTCCAACATATGAAAATATCAATGGAATTGCAATCCAATGATACTTTCCTACATTCAGTTAATAATAGAAATGTATGAAAACGTCATTCTGTTATATTTTGACCGTCACTTGCGTGCGTTCACTAAGAATTGAAATGGGCAAAACAATTAAGTCGTGGAGATATGCTCCGTGAAAATATATGCACCCATCGTTAGCAATATAACCATACATGTAATTAATTGTTTAGTTCTTTGTGCAAATTAGAAGTTGTGGGGATGGAGTGGGTATGGGGTAAGAAGCGATGTTGATGAAAAATTAGAGGGTATGGGTGGGGAATGGGGTAAGGTATTAAATAATAAGGAGATAAATATATATTTTTATCATGTAAAATATTTTAAAATGTGTACCTTCTTTTGAGTAGCGTGAGTGGTACAATACTGTTTGTTTAAATGTGTAAAGAAGTTTAGGGTAAAAAATCTTATACTCCCTCCCTCCCTTATCTAAGGCCCTTTCACCTAAACCAGAAATCCAAATCTCTTATTATGATCTCATTTTATCAAATAAGAAAAGAAAAGTGAAATAAAAGTTTGTAAGATTAGATCAAGATTTTCTTAAACTTTGTGAAAATTTAAATGGTCATTTGAAAAACCGGACCAAGAGTTTGGTTAACTGGATGAAATTTCAAACGAACACTAAACTTACAAATATGGGGATATAGTCATTTCACTCCTCAAGAAACATTAGTTAACCAAATCTCGTAAAAACCGATTAGATAACAACCTAGCTTCCCGGTCATTTCAATCAGAACATTCAAATTTGAAAACTTGCGCCAAATACAAACTTTACACTCTCTTCCTCCTTTGTGGACAATAGTTTTGGGACAACTAATGGAAATCTCCTCCGTACAATCACTTTGTGAATCAGTGAGTTCAAAACTACGGATTTCAATCCTCATTGTCAATATCACAATTCAATTTCATCGTTTTTTTATTTTTATTCACTATTTAATTTCTTCCATTTTGATTTGTAGTTGATTTATTATTCAATTCAAAGGTGCCGGATTCTCGATGATCTTTGCCGATTATCCTTCGTTTTGAGGCAGATTCCAGATTCCTCCTCTAATTCGTGTTTCTGGTAAATGCTTTTCTGTAATTCGTACTCTATCGATCTCAAAATGATTGTCCAGTTTTGAATTTCGAACTAATAAATATGTAAATGTTAGTAGTTATACTACATGTTGCATCGTATGTGATTATTTCAGTGTAAGTAGTTTTTATGTAATTCATTTAGGTGAATAATTACTTGCTTGCTTACTTTATGTGCGATACATATATACCTGTACTCGGTGCAGCTCAAAATGATTGTTTTTGAATTAACTTATTTAATCGGGGGCAAATTCTCCGTTAGGTCTTAATTCATAAATCATAATTGTGGATTCCTACATTAACTTATTTAACGTTGCCATGATCAGTTTCTGATACAGGTCGGGAAGCTCTTTGGAAGAGATAGAGCTTAGATGTAGTTGGAGCCCCTTCTTGGCTTCAAAAATGGGGGTTATAGCATTGACATTTAGATTATTCGGAAACTTCGTGGGCGTAATAAATTTCCTTTTTCATTTTGTTTTCATCGGGGTAATTAGTTATACCTATAGTTACTCTATTACCAACCTACATTACTTATTTCTGTCATTTCAGATTGGTGTGAGGAGTGTTCAATAATTGATATTCAATTTTTCTTAGGATCACATAGTAATTATGATCAAATTTTCTTTCATTACTCTTGCTGAAACTCTCGGAACATCTGTTAACATTGTCAGGGGAAGTTATTTCTTTTCATTGGATGTGTGACTTGTGAAATTTATTGTTTGCAGATGGAGTAATTTCTGTTGCAAACTACC